>JAQIWP010001026.1:0-17877 GCA_034695525.1 Euzetes globulus | reverse complement strand
ATGATTTTTTATGGTCCATCATTTTTAATCACTCAAAATGACCGAGGTGTGCGGGTGGTAGTAATATACATACAACAGGGGGGAGCGGGGGTATTTTCAGTTTACGGGGAGACCTCTATTGGCCACCTGTTTAAATCAAGACCAAAATAGTGCAAACATTTCATTGAAATTATTTGTAGTAATTTAAGCGCGAAATCCAAGTAAAAAGTCAACAGACATTTTAAACCCATTTAATATCAAACGGTTTTGGACGCTAACATCTTCTTAAAGGTTCAACAAAATAAGGTAAAGAATAGATTTGTTGGCTTATGAATCGAATCATATGTTAAATCAACTTTGATTTTTCAAACCTTTTATTTATCGTATAGTTTAGTGTCCTTTAAGTCAACTTTGATTCAAATTTTCTGAAAATTGATTTGTTTATCACTTTATGATTATGGCTATAATCAAGAGAACAGTCAAGTAAGTCGATTGTCCATACATTTCATCTAAGTTTAAGCAATCCTTCCAATCAATAGATTGGGAACAGCTCTCGGAATAACATATTTAAGTGTTGAACAGAAATTGTGGTCACAATTGTCTGACAAAGAAATCAAAGACAAGTTATCGGCTCTAAAAAGCTATCAGAAAAATGCCATAACACTCGTCACCGAAAAGACTGGTCTCAACACCAGTTATATTAAGGAATGGATCCCAACTCAAGAGGTAATTGAAATGCAGTCGATTTGATTTACCGCTGATTTCACCTGTTTTTCAGTCATTGGACGCAAAGTCAATGAATGCAAAGAATGTTTGGAACCGATCCATAAAAACAACTTTTCGTGTCTTATCTGATATCGATTTGAATGATTTGGTGGCAAAACTACAAAAACTCTTAAATACAAAATAATTGATTAAAATTGAAATTTTAATCAATTAATTTCACTTCACTTTAGTTATACTTTAGTTTATAAATAAATTATTCAAAAAAAAAATCATATTTTGTCGACTTTCAAGAGATCTAAACAATGAATGACAGATATCTTCACAACAAGGAGTCAAAAGAGCCGATCAATTGTTCCAAACTTCTTGTCATTTGCTTTACTTCGAGAACTCTTCGAAAACTTCTTAAAAGATATTCTTGGATTGCAATGGCTTTCAATAGAGAATTATTTGTGACTCTGTTTTGCTCTTTTGTTTAGGAAGTAATGCAATCCAGACATCAATAATCTTGAATTATAACTCAGGCGACCAGAATAGGAATGACAGGAAAACTTAAAGAAGAGGAACTGTTCCAAAATGTGATTCATATTTTTACTCCAATTTCGATGCATTTATCGATAATTCAATGATTGTCTTCAAGTTTAATGATTTATTCAAATATTTTTAAACAAAATGTTTATTTTAACGGATATTAAAGGCTAAGAATTTTAATATTTTTAACTAAATCTTTGTTTGGAGTAAACAATTGTTTAGCGATTCTGTCGATCTCTTCGATGGCTAACTGACAGTGAAGTTGTAATATATCGTCGATTGTCGTCGAATACAAATGTCTTAAAATCCTATAAATGTCTTTCAACTGTTGGTCGACTACTTGGACGACATCCCTATCGATGCCTCTCAGCATTAGATGCAAAAACATAACCGAAGAACGCTTTACTTCAATGCAATCATCAGTTCTAAGGACCGCCTCGACACAAGACATCAGTTCAACGATGAATGGCGTCAAAGCAAACCTCAAAATACCGCAAAACTGTCCCAAATTGGAGAGACTGGAGATACGAATTGCCGGCTCAGAGGACTTGACACCAGACAGAAAACAATTCATGTATTGTTTGGAATAGTGATGACCGAAATCGCCCATCGATTTCGACAATCGGACCAAAACTTCGGCAACTTTTAGCCGATCCTCGACTGTGCGCTGATTGTCAACAAACTCCTGCATAAGAATTGGAAGCACTTCATCAGTGCATAGAATGGCGACAGTGGACAGAGTGTTGACTGCAGACAAATAAATATAAGACTCGCTGTCATTAAGACAAGACTGCAATTGAAAGTAAAAAACAATTTGTAAATTGGCATCAAATTCCTTGAAAACAAGTGGTTCCATACCTTTAGTGCGTTTAAGAGCTGTGCTTTACTCTGGAGGAGATGTTTGTCTTTTGCATAAATCAATTGCTTCAACCGAATCAAAGCGTGAGCTCTGACTGGCATCAGGTGGTCATTGAGTTGAGCCATCGCTGACTCGAACTCATTATTATCTTGGCTTTGATTATCACAAAACTCATAACTATTTTCGTATAATTCGATTTGATTTTTAAGTTCTTTCGCTGTTTTCCGTAGATTTTCATCGAAAGACTCATTTGATGAAAACGATTGCAAAGAAGGCAATAATTGTCTCAATTGGTTGACGTCCTTATCCTTCAATTTGTGCTTTTCTTTCATTAAAATCCTCAAAATCTGCAAACAAATGGTCACTGAGTTCTGCTTCATATCATCCAACTCTTGGTCTGATTGAAGTTCAATATCTTCGGAAACCATTGACTCATTTTGCTGTTCCGCCACTCTTTCAAACGTATTGATTACAAATTGGATCGACTTTTCGGTGTAATTGATTAGAACTCCAGAAACTGTTTCATTGATTGAGTCAATGAGAGAACAGGTCAGTAGAGGAAGACTATTGGATGACATTCTTTCGATTAAAATCAGAAACAAATCAATTTTGAAACTTTCGCTCAACTTTTCCAACAATTTTATAACAAACTGAACGATTAGATCAATTTGTTTCAGACTAAACTCTTGTTCATCTTTCGAATTACTATGACAAGTATCTGACAAACCATCAGATTCTTTAAACTTAACGCCAATCACACCATCGCTTACATAGACTTCAAAGTTGTTAATCAGTCGACAATTATTGTACAAAATATTGTCCAATAAATAAACGCTTTCTTTAATTGATTGGAAAATTTCGACAATTATCTCATTAAAGGCTGTCTTGTAATGAGAAACAGTTTCTTCAACAATAACTCTGCAGTAAAACAAATGAGGAACAATCGATATAAACTTCTTGGAATCGTATCGACAATTAATTAAATTATGTATTATTTCGATGGCGTTATTCAGACTCAAAGAACCACTTCTTTGAGGCGTCAAAAAAGTATTCAATATCTTATCGATAATCACTTCTTGGGTTAGTTTTCTGTTTCTTTTCTCCAAAGACATGACAATCAATGAACCGATTCTCTGATGATTGTTATCAGAAGTCAATAATAGATTCAATACTTGTTTTCCAATCGATTCATAATATTGTCTCAAAGAACAACATAACTGAGGAATGGCTGATACTATTGTCGCAATTGCTTGGAATCTTTGGTTAAGAGTTGTCTGTCGTTCAGATGTTTGGTCGCAATCAACCACTGAATTAATCAAACAAATCAGACCTGAGCTCAGAATTAAACACTGGGAAAGACATCTGGAAATCTCATTATTGGACCACTTAATGGCTTTACATCGCGATAACAGTAAAAGATTTCTGATGACAATTGTTTGGTTAGAATTAGACATCAATTGCGATAACTCTTCTCCAATAATCTTCTTTTCCTCCTCCACATCAGTTTCATATCTGACAGTCATCAGTGAAGCCATTAATGGTGCGAAACAGTCTTCGACCAGAATTTGAGAGATAATTGACTTTGAGTTAAGAAGTCGTATAAAAACTTTTGTCAAATTATGAACGAATAGTCGACTCAACAAATGGCTGTCTGGAGAAGACATTGGTTTGACATCAACTGATAGAAACAATTGTTGTATTTGTTGGAAGTGTTGACTAATGTATGGAATGATTGTCATCGAAATCAACTTAATTACAGTTAACTTAATGGTGAAGAAGTTTTGAGTGGAAATCAGTTCCGATTCTTCGATATTATTCAATATAACAACCGTTTGAATCATTAAATCGATTACTTTTATCCATAACTTTGACTCTTCAGACAAATTAGAATCAGATCTCAATTGATTCAAATCTGATTCAAGGAATCGGTAAATGTATGTAAAGTTGACATCATTTTGGCAAAGAATCAAAAGCTTTTCCTCAACTTCATCAATGTTAAGATCAGTTATATGAGACTCTTTAGAAAACTTTGAAATGTTCTTCAAATAATTGCAAATTTCTTGGATATTATCCATAATTATTAATGAGATTTAACTGAATTTACTTAGACTTTAAACACAATTTAATGACAACTTTTCACAACCAAAATAAATCACTGTTGACATGAATACAACAACGCGTTGCTATGACGACATCCAAAAAGTGTTGTTATGACAACAACGCATGTGTTGTACATTGAAAGGCACTGAAGACCAACTGATTTCCTCTTCCTTTACAGACAGACATCAAAATGGGTAAGTCTTCAGACACGTGTTAACTGATCAGTCGGTTAAACAGCTATTAAACTGAATTAAATTTACTTTTCAGGTAAACCAAAGGGATTACGAACTGCTCGTAAACACAGGAATCACAGACGCGAACAGCGCTGGCACGACAAGGACTTTAAGAAAGCACATTTAGGTCTGTCCTCAACCACTTCGCAAACAAACAATTATTTTATGCCTGTTATCTGACTTAAATTGCTCTTGGCCTGTTTATAGGCACCCGATGGAAGGCCAATCCTTTCGGTGGCGCTTCTCATGCGAAGGGCATTGTATTAGAAAAGGTCGGCGTTGAGGCCAAACAGCCGAACAGTGCTATTCGGAAGTGCGTTAGAGTACAACTGATCAAAAACGGCAAGAAGATCACCGCTTTCGTGCCCAGAGATGGCTGTCTTAACTTCATCGAAGAGAACGACGAAGTATTGGTCGCCGGTTTCGGTCGTAAAGGTCACGCCGTCGGAGATATTCCCGGAGTCAGATTCAAGGTGGTCAAAGTGGCCAACGTCTCACTTCTTGCCCTCTATAAGGAAAAGAAGGAAAGGCCCAGAAGTTAAGACAGCAGATGATTGTCATCTCTTTTGATTATTGATTAATAAAATTAATTTTAAATTCGACTCAAAATGTGTTTTCATTTGATTTCAGTTTTAAAACTGATTATGACTTTCCTTCCACTCCAAGTGTTCTACTCTTATGTCCTTTGGAACCAATTGCTCTCAATTTAGAGAACAACTTACAATTAACTTAATCCTAATCGTTTGGCAGATTATCTATGAAAACATGGCGGCCTTGATCTGATCCATGGTCAAATTGTTTATTTTAAAGATAGAAAATTGCAAGTTTATTAGAATAGGACAGTTCTCTACCTGATCTATTAATGGCCATCAATATTGTATTATTTTAGTGGATAAGACAACAAAATGTTTATGTGGAGGACAGGTATGAAAAACTTTATTCAATCAAATAATAAGATGACTAGAGATCGCATTTATGCCAATAACGAGGAAAAGGCGGAACATCTCTGATATTCTGAGTTCCAGTTATTGTTTGAATGAGTCGATCGAAACCGACGCCAAACCCGCCGTGAATTTGATTACCAAAACGTCTTAAATCCAAATACCTGTCAAACCATTAACTAATTGTATTCATTATTACTAAGAAAGGCTTTTCATACCACTCCAGGCTATAATCTGATTTGATTGTCTTAATCCTGTTCTCGAGTTCTTGTAGACTGTCTTCTCGAACACTTCCGCCGCATATTTCGCCGGAAACGGGCGAAAGTAAATCAAAACATAAGGCCTTCCAACAAAATCCAATCCATTGAATATCACTAACAAAAAACATTTCTTTCAAATACCTGTCCATTGAGTTGTTTCATATAAAAGGGTTTGACATCAGAGGGAAAGTGAGTGACAAACACCGGTATATTATCGGTGTATTCAACCAAAACCCTCTCCTGTTCTGCATTCAGGTTATGTCCGAATTGGAGTTTTGGAAACTTTTGTGACTTTTGCAGCACTTTTATCGCTTCTTCGTATGTCATCCTAAGTATGGATTATCAAGACAAGTGGATGGATAACCTTGCTACTTTACCTGATATATTTAGTGCTGGCTATTTTATCAAAATGCTTGTAATTGGTATCTTTGAGGACATGACTGAAGTCCTGTTCGCAATTATGTTGTATATAATAAGCGACAAATTTGCAGACCGTCTCCACTCTGTCCATGAGCTCATCGATGGAGTCAATGAAGGCCTCCTCCGCCTCCAACATAAGGAATTCACTCAAATGCCTCCTCGACATCGACCGCTCAGCCCTAAAACATGGACTAAGTGTGTAGACGCGGGACAGACCCCTGAAAATCAATGGATAAATTGTAGCCGAGATAATAGACAAGTGATGTGACAAACCCGGCCATTGCCTCCAAATGAAGTTGTGCTGAAACTGTAAGGAACGCCTGTTTTGAAAAATATGTCTGTTCTTCAGAACAATATGGAGACTAGGAGTAAAGATAAAGGGATCAATTCAAAAGTTAAGATCAATTATGTCAATACTCGAAGAGTGAAGACATGTCCACCGCCTTCGCAGTCATTGGATGTGATCAGAGGCGTCGTTACGTTAATGAAGTCGTTTTGTTTCATAAAAATATGGACGGCATTCATGGCTTCGCTTCGGATTCTGGCCATCGCTGCGAACAATTGGTGTCTGACTTTTAAGTGAAGATATTGCCTGAAATACGGCATCTTATATGTGGTGTTCCGCTGTGCGAACGGATATACTTCTGGATCACATTCACCGAGAATTTCAATGGACTCGCACTTCAGTTCAACCGATTGCTGTCTTCCAGGACTGGCCACCAGTTGGCCAATACATCGGACACAACAGCCATTGTATAAGTCCTTCGATGGCCTTCAGGCCAACAACAAGTGAGTCAATCAAAATCTGCATTTGTTTTTTGATTTATCTCACGATTTGACCACTTCTTCGTCGATCACTACTTGAATGTGTTTATGAACTGATCCATCATTGATATGAAGAAATATTGGCTTTTGTTTACGCGTCGACTTAATCCAACCCTTAAGAACTGAAAGTACAATTGATATTCAGACGAATGGTATGATTACCGAAATCGAGACCAATCTGTCGCTGGCTTTTGTCAACAAAGCATTTCTGACATTCAATTTGCAGACAGACTTTGGATCAAATGAATGTTTCATTGATTCAACTGATTGTGAATATAATCGGAAACATTTATTTGATTTCAAATTCAGAGTTAGCTTTGAATTGATGGCCAAAAGCGGCCAATATTTCAAACAATTCATGATTTTGTTTACAAACAGAAAAACATGTGTTTCAGAGACTGACGTAAAGCGGATTCCCTCGCAATGAGTGACGTCTGCTATCAGTGGGCGTTGACTAATAGCCTAAAAACTTTGATCAAGCATTTAAATTTATGAATACCTGGCTCAAATCATGCATATCTGATTTAAAAATATACTATAAGTAAACGACAGCCTTATTTTTAAATTTAAGTCTACAGAAATGAATTCTTGGCTGAGTGATCTGGGTTAAATAAACAGCAGTATTAAAAGCGTTCTAAATTGATCTTGATGCGCTCAAAATAGACATCAAAATCTTTGAGAATGATCAAAAGACAATCATCTTTCTGGTATGTGATCGGAGGAATGACCATGGACTTTCTTTTGTTTTTTCGAGTAAAAAAGTAATGAGTTGAGAGAAAGGGCTGTATTTTGATATTCGCTATTCTTAGCAATAATTGTTTCAACAGTTTCTTAGAGCCGTCACTTCTTTTTTATTGAGCGCTTCTTTCTTGAAGTGAAAAAACAGTAAAAACTTTGAATAAGTCTCTCAACAAATCAGAGATTTTAGTGACTCGTAATGTGAAAAAACGTTTTAAATAAGTTTTACTGAAGTCAACATAAAACTGATTCCCAATGCCTTTAAGCTCTCGACACGAGTCCCGATTTGCCAAATGTTGTTACTATTGTCGCACAATTACCACATTTCTCTTCTCCCATATCGGACTCTGTGCTCTGGTATTCGGCTACTCAATAGTCGGCGCCTTCACCTTTCGTGCTCTGGAAGCGCCAAATGAGCTCAAGTATAGGCAACATATCATTGATGAGCGCCTGGCCTTTACCGACAAACTCTGGACAATCACTCACAACAGTTCGGTCCTCAAACAAAGGGAATGGAGTGAAAAAGTGGCCAAAGAGTTGGAAAAATTAGAAAAGTCTTTGGTAATAGCCTTCAAACACAATGGTTACGACGGTATGATTCAAATACTTCATTAAACTTAATCTCCAAACAATTGTGACTCAAATTCTCCAAATATTTTGCATTCCTTTAATTCTGTTCTAATGTATACTAAACTTACAATCCATGTAACAAAACATCACAAATATCTTAACATTTTGAAAAAGTTTTCAATTATTTTTTGTACGAATTCTCAATACTATAAGTGTTTAAACATTGCATTGAATTAAACTCTATATTTTTGAGACAATAGAAACGATTAATAACTTTAATTGATTTAATTTTTTTGCTTTTCTTTTTTTGAAAAGAAAAAACATTTTTTGATCCGTTTTGTCAGCGAAACAAAGCCTATACTCTATTTGTAATCATTAGTTAAACACTCGAAATAGTGTTTCAAAAATAGGTGTCGAAGAGGGTTCTGTGCGGATAACAATCGACACAATGAGAGCATCGCTTTCCTCAAAACTTCATTCTTTGATCGCTTGAAAAACTTCACACTTTTTAGAGATCATAATATGATATGAATAATGACTGATAAGTAGAATATTCGCCTTTAATATTGAAATGTTTCCAAGTTAAATGTTTGCATAATATCACTAAAATGATTGATAAATTCTTCAGTCAAGTCATTCTTACGCTTTAAATACATTATTTAATCAAGATAACTTAATGATTCGTTGAATGTATTCTAGGCAAAGATGATACCCACGAGAATTCTCTTCAGTGGAATTTCTTCGGAGCATTACTTTACTCCATTATAGTCATAACAACCATAGGATATGGAAATATTGCACCAAAGACTAGGTATTTATGAGTTCAGTTCATGCATTCTTCGTATTTAATATATTATCGATTTTTCTGATGACTTTTGACTATTTTAATGGCAAAACAAACTAAAAAACACTAAACAAATGCGAAAAAACTATTTTAAAATTCTGTTAAAAATTGTTTTCTTTAGCAGAAAAAGATTTGTGACTCAACTTTTAAAGTCTGTCTGAGTTTACAAAAGAAAACTAATTCGGAAATTATTACAAATGACTGTAAACTAAGAATGAATTTGAGAGAAGAAAATGAAAAATTCATTAAAAAGTGCAACAAATTCTTTTGCATTATTTTCAAAACAGACAAATGAGAAACAAAGCCAAGAATTTCTTTACTTTACTTTATTTTTAGCGAACGATCGCTAATTTCAGTCCTGTTTTTTCATTCTTTAAATTTTAGACTTGGAAGACTGGTTACTATGGTCTATGCAATCGTAGGAATACCACTAATGCTACTCTTCCTGTCCAATATTGGCGACGCAATGGCCAACTCTTTTAAGTTTCTCTATTGGAAAGTCTGTTGCGTTTTATGCATTAATCCAAAAAAATCGAAGAAACAGCGGAGACATCGACGCCGAAGAAGAAAACAGCGCCATATGGAAAGGATAGCAATGCAGACAATGCCAGCAATCATTGGCCCAGGGAGCACAGCCCCCAATTCAGCCCTATATCCAGCACTATCCCGGACAATAGCCAATAGACAGTCGCATAGGAATAACAATGAAAGAGATTTAGGCTCTGTTCCCATCATTTGCAATATGTATGCTCTCGAGACCAACCATTTGGAAGAGTTGCCAGAGCCTAGTGCCAGGTCTTTTGGCACATTCTTCAATAGACCCTACTCTACATTACCTCATAATTTAGGTTTATCGCCAAACATCGATTCGAGTCATATGACAGCTCCGACTATAGCACAGCCAACAAGTAATTCGATAGGATTTCAATCACCACAAGTTGTCACTCAAACAGCGGATGTCAGCGATTACTCGAGTGATGAAAGCGTTGAATCCGATTCCCAAATCCAAGACATACCTAACGTTCCAATAGCCCTCTGCATTGCATTAGTGGTCGGCTATATCTGTGGGGGAGGCTTCTTATTCCGCTTTTTGGAGGAGTGGACCTTTCTGGACGCTTCCTATTTTTCATTCGTCACACTGACAACCATTGGTTTTGGTGATCTGGTGCCCGGAACTGACGTCTTCTCCCGTGAAGACGCACAAACAATTCTTGGTATATGTGCCCTCTATCTGCTCTTTGGTATGGCTTTGTTAGCCATGTCTTTTAATTTGGTCAAAGAAGAGGTGACTAAAAAGATTAGATTAATTGGCAAACGAATAGGTATTCTCACCAAAGATGAAAGTGATTACGACAGTGACTGATAACAAATGATTACACATTTTGTTTATCTAATTTAAGTTTTTCAATTGAACAAGGCCAAATCACTCATTTGTATGTCAAAATAAACTATTTTCCAGGTTTACCTGAGTCATTGTCTTAAGTCATTCACTTTTCAGTCACAGTTTGCATAGTTTATGCACCATCTACGTGACTTGATCATGGTCAAATTCAAGACTGGTTCTATTCAGACTTAAACTCATTGTAAATATTATTTACTGTCGGAATACTTTTCAAAAAATTAAAGTGTCCAGCATTTCAATAATTTTCAACTTTGCAATTGAATAGGAATATAACTGGGCAAGTACAACCAATAAATAATCAGCATAATTTCCTTGGAAAGTTGATCACCAAAAAAAATTAAAGTGTGCTTGCTCAAAATGCGCCAAATATAGCTTAGAGTTGAAAATATCGAATGACATTCATTGCAATTAATACGAATCGAGTCATTGATTACTAAGAAAAATATCGATATATAAGAAGAGTTTTATAAAATTGAGAACTTATTTGATGATCAAACCAACGAACATATCAGTTGCTCGTTGAGTCTACTCATCAAAAATGTCAAATTTTAATAGATTTCTAAATAACAATGTTCTTAATTCATTTCAGCGAAACCTTTTTCAAATTTCAAGTAATCTGAATCCACAGCAAATCCAGTCGGCGGCCAACTCTTTGTGGGACAGTGCCAACCAATATGTCCTCAATAACATTCCTTTTGGCTACAGTAAGAAGTAACCGGATAATATTTGGTCTGCAAATGCTTTTTTCCAGGTTACCTCAGAGAATCGGTCACTCTTTTGGTGGACATATCAGCCGAAGACAGACTATTTCTGGAACATGAGGCTAAAATAGAGCTCAGCACAATTTTGGGCTCAAAGAGATGCAAAATCGACCTGAATGTGCCCTCGAGCCATCTGGATAACATGCAAGCTATGGATAGCTGTCAGGTTCAGATCACTGGCCCACCCGTTGGTGTCTGTGAGACCTATCTGTATATCCGTCAGTTGCTTCCCATCACAGTTTGGTTTGATTTGAAACTGAACTCAAGTCTACGATCCATTGTTTTGGACCCAAACGCACAGCCATTGCTAGACATGCAGAAGAAGTATGAGATCGCTATTTGCGTCATTCCAATTCAGTCCTGTGTCGTTCAACCGACCCCTTCCAATAACATCGCTATTTATATCCGTACTAATCGAAGAAACGAAGAGAAACTGAAGATTGGTATCGAAGACTTGACTCATTTCATTGAATCGAATAAATTTGGAGACATTTACCCGAAAATCCAGACCAAAATTGACGTCCCGGCCAATCAGCCGACAATCATTGGCCGCTCCTATTCCTTATTGGATCCGATCGCTGCCAAGACTTCCACTCAAATATCTGTTCAAAGATCGGCTACAAATCTAATGTCAAACTTATCGATAACTGGACTCAACTATTCCTCGATTTGTAGCGCCCGGAATGAGATCAGTGACCGATTTGTTGTCGAACTCAACTTCAGTGTCATTGGAGATCAGGTCAGAATTCTTGAGAACTTCGGCAGACAATTGGAAAGAATGAGCGAAGAGTTCGGTGTCCACATCCTGATGAAGCCGAGCGCCGCCCCCACCAACCGGACAATGATCATCCGCGGAACGGACAAAGAAGTGAACAAACTGTTCGAGGTCAGGCTGCACATAATTGATCTGCTGGAGAACCCGGTGGCCGCTACGCCAATCCCGATGGCAAACGGCACAGCATTTGTTCACTAATATCTTAAACTATCTAATTTATGTTTTGACATTTTTAAACATTTTAAACCAGACCGTTTGGTCTAATTTATCAATTTATTACTAAATTTATACTGGTTATTTATTCACTTAATTTAATAAAATGTTTAAAACAATTAAAGGCTTTACTTAAAGATAGCAAATGTTTGGAAAGTTCTCTCATTTATTAGTTGTTTTGACTTTTGGTAATAAAATAAATGATTAAATGAACGGATATTCCAATAAAAAGTAACAAAACATTAGAAAAGATATCAAATATTTTTAGGAAAATGGAATTTAATGACTCGAAACTCATTGCAGTCCACGAAATGGATTTTAGTTCCGCGAACTCTGACTAAACTGATTGGCCGTCTCTTGAATGTTATGGTCTGCAGTGACCGACACTTTTCCAGCGACTTGTCCGCCAATTTGATCCAATCGCTGCCATCCTTTACTTCGACGACATAGCTGTAGGCCCTGTCGTCTTTGTCCCACAATATGAACTGAAACGAGTCGATCATCACCGGCTGATCCAAAGCCACAATTATTGGCTTATTTGAAGACAAGAGACGCGAATAGTATTTGTCGGCGTTCTGTTCGTTTTGATGGAAAAAGGGATTATTGGAGTCGTGGTATACCCTCTGCTGAACGCAGGATCGGATCCAAAAGGTGTTCGACAAAAGGCCGTCAATTCGTTCGACTTTTATCTGGATTTTGTCATAAAAACAGGCGAATGACTCAATTGAATCGAATACAGTCTTAGTGTTGGCGTCCATTCGGAGCTGATGTGTACCGCAGACACGGAACTGTTGGGCGACAATGGGCTCGAAGAACAGGCGCTGATAGTTGGCAGTCGTATAATTGGTATAATCGTAAAGTGTTTTCCAGACCAGTCCTTCCACTGAGTACTCGATCTTATAGGAGAAGCGATCGCCTCTTTTGTTCGATAACTTCATTTCAATATTACTTATATTAAAAGGAAATCCAAACCCGAAGACTATTTGTGGGTGAGTTTGGCGCGACTGCACCGACTCTATTGCGCCAATCCGTCCCTCAACAACTTGAAACTTAAATTTATCACAACAGAGATCAGTGCTGTGCACAACCAAAGCCCTATTCCTCAGATCTTCGGTCACATTCTTATCCCAACTCTGAGTCAAAGCCTTGTCCTCTAAGACTTGCCATAAGTTCTGTTGAGAGACTAAACCACTTTTCGACACAATATTCATGAGATCTTCGTATTGAATAAGAGTCAGCCGAAGACATTGAAGCACTTCTTGGCGACAATCTTCTGGCAAATCAGAATTATTGCTAAGCCATTGAGCCGTGGCTGAGAACAGAATAATTTCCGACAACAGAAGGGAATCGCGAGTCAGTAATGTCTTCATTGACTCGACTGATATCTGTAGGAAGTGTTGACTTTGAAAAACCGAATAATCTTCGCATTTGTCTAAAAACTTGAGACAAGCGTCGAGACAATCACTTGAATGTATTTCAATGGAAGTGTCAAACAGTGGCCAAACATTTGACTCATCTATAAATGTCTTAATTTTGGTCAGAAAGGGTTCTTCGAATTTACTGAACTGATATCTTTGGATCAGACCTTAAAAGAGATGCCATTAATCGATTTATTTGAATATACATCAAATGGTTAACATTTAGAAGCAATTGTTTACCGAAGAGTTTGATGATATCGTTTGGTGGCAACTGTTGGAAATCGATTTGACCGAAATAAGTCAGTTTAAGAAGAAGACGGAACAGACGGGGATCCGTCTCTTTCAGTTCCACCTCCGTTTGGGTCGACTCCAACATTTGCGACTCAAAGAGTCGGTCGAAGAAATCGGATTGACTGCCGAGCACTGACTTATGGCATGCGATGGTGTCGTTGTCCACTTTGATGGTGATGTCACTGAACTTTGGCGACAAATACAACGTCGAAAAGTTGCTGATAATCGAGTCCTTGACATCCATAAGGCTTTGGCTGTCAGTAATCCTTCTCTTCTTCACAGTGAACAGATCGCTGACATTACCATCAAATTTATTCCCATTCAAACCGTTTAAACGTTTATCGTTTGGAAGCATTTCTAGTCATTTATCAGACAATAAGTGGTCACTAATCCATTAGATGACAAACACAACAACAGGTCACTCGTTACCAATTTTTACTCGATGCAAATTTATGAATAACAGGCAATTAATTTGAATTAATATGAGATAATTGTGGTAACTTTGGATCAAAACAGATGTAAACAAATATAAAGTGAAACATATGACAAGGCTTGCAATCAGACCTGTCGACCAATCGCTTCTCTTCTACCTTACAATAGAGGCGGACCTTTGCGTCAAACACTTATCAAAGTGACATCTATTGAGTCAGTATAAAACTGTTTGATCAAGGTATAAAAGTTAGGCTCAAGCTACCAATATGGCCCATCCTTTAATAAAATAACCTTTTGGACATTTAAAAAAAATAGAAGCATGTTAGTAAATAGTTACATTATGAGCTTAAATCTCTTGCTGATTTTATTTATTATCAACTTAACCTCTTGTTGACCCCTTGTTGATCCTTAGTTACGATTCAGGTCTTACTTTAAAAATTAGTTTTAATATAATTTTAAAAGAAATTTCATTGAATTGAAAGCATTTGTGTATAAGTCGTGCGAACTATAAAATCTTGAGACGACTTAATGTTATTTCAATTCATATTCGCTTCCAATCAACGGATCTTTCACTCAATTCAAACACATTTCGCTTCGCTTTCATAACTATTTTCAGGTTTTCTTTAAGATTTAATTATTTTACAAAGTTTTTAATACAACAAAAAATTGAAATAAATAAAAGATTTAATCTAAAAATGAATAAAATTTTCGGATCAATAGTCATATGACCGATGATTTCGATGTTTGGATTGTCTTCTCATAAGCAGTGGTCTGATTTTCCTCACTATTTTGTCTGTTCTTCCATTTAATTGTTAAGAGTATGACAATGAAGATAATGATTGCAAACACTCCGAAAGCCACTGCTGTCCAAACTAATGGATTGGTCAAACTGTCATCCTGTCCATCGAAACACTCTGGAAAAAGAGTTCCCATTTTGGAAGAAGATTTACACTAAAATTAATAGAAATCAGATTAAAGAAAATCTATGTATTCTTATGTCCGACCTCTTCAGAAATGTTCATTCCGTGTCCTGTATAACAGAATTTGGGTCGACCACGGATGTTGAAAAATATTAAATAGCCCTTGGTATGATTTCCGAATTTCGTAGCAACGCTTCCGAAAATTTTCCTGAAAAGTGAATCTTTCATTTCTGTCACGAATTCGGGAACTTTACACAAATTGGAAGTTCTGTTCCCAATCCGGCAATCAATGGCCTCATTCTTCAAAGGGTTGTAACAAATGATACAATTATTTCAATTGAATAAATATTTGCATAAATGTAACCAATTGTCTGACTCTGCAGTTGTACGGTTCGGTTCCATCTATTATACCGAACCGATAGGAAACACTCGTATCGATAGCCTTGTATTGTTTCAATAATTGGAAAGTAATGCTTCCATTGAATATATGATTGGTTATCCCAAGAAGCCATTCGTCACCGGCTCTGTTGGAAATGACCGCTTTGTTGTCATCCCTTATCTTTTGGTAGCGAACAAACACTTCAAGTCCTTCATAACTGCCTTTTGGTTTGATTTTTGAGCACAAAGACTGGCATTCAATAGGAGTCGACATCAGAACAATTAGAAGAATTGCAAACATTTTCGATGAAATGATAATTTTGATGAAACCGTTGAAAAGTATTTCAATGAATAACTGAAAAATTTGAATTAAAAACTAAAACTACAAATGCGTTCACTTTTGACTTTATATCAAAATGTTAACAAATTTGATAAAAAATATTACTTTTAAACCTTGACCAATCTGAAAAGATGCTTTTAGATTTTCTAACAATAGAACCAGTCCACTTTTTATCCTGTATTTTAAAACTTGTTCTCATAATTTATTTACCACTAGTTTATATGGTTGAATATTAGGCGAAAAAGAGAAAACTGTTCGTACAATTTTTGAAATGTTTAATAAATAATGAACCAGGATGGAATGTTTTCTCATGGAAAGTATGCGTATTATATGATAGGCGTTCCCTTTAAAGGAGGATTAAATAAATAAAATATGAAATTTTCAAAACTGATAGAAAAACTGATAATTGATTCTTAAAGTCAATAAATTGTCGAAAAGGCGTTCCTATAGATGTTCGGAGTGTTTATCCTTTTTTGGATAGAGAACATTGTTTTGGGATATTTCGAAGTCCTGTGCCATCACTTTAGTCCTGCAGTTTATAAGCGCCAAAAGTCCGACTTTAGTGCAAATGGCTTTGTGGTGCCACTAAGGCGGTCCTTATCGTTGGCCAGCATTTCGAAGTCGACGTCTGCGACCAAAGACATCCGTTGAGTGAATATTGAAAATTCTTCGTTTGGTCTTATGGTTGGGAAGACTGACTCAATCTTCATGTCTATCCGTCTATCGGTCTAATCAGCGCCGGGCCTAACATTTTGATCCGATTGGAAGCCATAAACACTTTTGACACAAATCCCTTCCGTAAAACACGGGATGAGTTAACAGAAATTCCACCCTTTCCATCAGCTCTTGAATCTACCGTTCCTGACCTCAGATATCTGCGAATGTCTCGACCGACGATCTTTCCACTCTTATGACACTGACCTTAGGGTTGACCCAATCGATGACATCGAACACAGGATATGATCGGCGATTAATCACAACATTAAAATTCGGTTCCAAATGTTGCCAATTCACGTACCACTTAAAGTCATAGTCAGTGGCCATAATCACCTTTTTTCGGTTATTATCTCTTCGAGATTCGCCACTTTCATGGGTTCACCTAAAAAGACAAACAGTTGAAGACATTCTCAACAGACTTTTGAAAGACTTATTTTGTGATTAAATCTCTAAACAATTTGATCACTCCTTCGGTTTCCTATTCCTTTTGCCTCCTCTTCGGGACCTCCTTCTGATGGTTGGCATTGATTTGTTACCGTTTGAGGAACTCTTTTTTGAGAAGCAGTCAATCACTTACTCAAGTCCTTAACGTTTTTTCTTCTGGGGGTCACCACAACACTCCTGACATTAAAGTCAATAAAGAAGACAAGAAAAGTCTGAAGAATCAGATACCGACCATTGGTGTCGAGTGTAAGAAGAAGGGACTTCTTCTAACCCGCTGACCAATACCCGGCATCTGATTCTTCAGACTTTTCTTGTCTTCTTTATTGACTTTAATGTCAGGAGTGTTGTGGTGACCCCCAGGAGAACCTTTTCAATGGTTGCTGTCCTTAAAAAGAAAACAAATGAAGACTTCTTATAATCATCTTCTTATTTACCATTAATTTGATTAATCGGTTTAAAAGAATTCAAAATATCAGATATTTTTATTAATCGAATGAATAAAAATTTGTTGAATTGATTGCACTATATCTTCAATAAATGATTGAATGAATTTCAACAAAAACTGAACAATAATTGTATTTATTTGATAATATTGACTCATTTTAAGGTTTTGTGAAAAGAAAACAAAGATAGTTGCTGGTTCTTAATATTTTGGTTCGAATAAAGTGATTGTAAAAGAAATGAACAGAAAATAAGTTTCAGTTTAAAGTTAATTAAAACACAGACACAGAATATATTCCAAACTTATTTAAAGTTAATTTTG
>JAQIWP010001025.1:0-17896 GCA_034695525.1 Euzetes globulus | reverse complement strand
TATATAGTCCAAAATCAATGAATTTTTAAGTTACAGTTTGTATAACAAAAAGTATGTTTTTGTTAAATAACTTAAAAACTATAAGAGATATAAGAATTTCTTATATAAAATTTTATCCTATTTTTAATCCTCTATCTAAAGAATATTTTGAATTTTAGGATTAGCCGCTTCTTAATCCTTTAATCCACAAAAAACGTTTATTTAGATTTTTAAAAATGTTGTTTTTGCCAATTATCTCTAAAACTACAAAAGACATTAATAAATTCATAAAGCTCATTCAATGTATATTTTAATCCTCTGTTAAATAAACATTTTAATTTTTTAGATTTGGAAGGTAGCCAGGGTCTCTCACCTATAGTTGGGCATCTAACTTGTTTTTCACTACATTTACGAAGTATGTAGTATATAGTTTTGTCGTTCTGCCACCCGCCCACCCATATTAAAGTGTTGGCTAAGGAACTTACTTTGATCGGGGAGTCATTTCGTTGAACAGATCGGTGTTATAGAAGTGGTCGGTTCCGTATTGGCTTTTGTACTGACCATTGGTTTAATTTAGTGTAAAATAGAAATGTTCTTAGTTTCTGTAATATTGAAGGAGAATGCAATGAAATGGAACCTGGTTAATGAATTCAGCGCCTATTTCAACGAAATGGGGATCATCAGGCTCTAAGAAAGTGGTGCTGTTATCAAAGAAATTGGTATTAGATTAGATTTATAATAGTTGTTGATTAATTGAGTGTAACTGACAAAGAGTCATTGTTGAAATCGTTCCAGTTACTAAGTCGAGATACGTGCGCTTTGGGCAATACTCGAGTGATGTTCCTTGGCACATGTCCTGCAAATGCAGGCAGTACTGGAATCATTCCCAGTGAGCGCATAGCCTTCAGAATGTTGGTCTGCAGGACTGCCTGATATTTATGCCAGTTTTCTGTGAGGGGACCCGACCAGCTTTGGATATTTCCCATTCGGTTCCTTGGTTTTAAACATTTTTAATTAAACCTTATCAGCTAAAAGTAATTGGAACTAGATAAGGTACGAACCAAGCCAGAAATGCCGGTCCTGTGAAGTAATCGTCGATTTCTTTGACTGTTAGACCAAATTTTTGGAAAACCTGTCGATAATATTCTTTAATTGGTTAACTTTTAACAAGTAGCTAACCTTGCGCCAAATAAGTTCCTGGCCATTGAATGCGAGGGGAAAATTAATGCCATTAATTGCCATCCAATCGATTTCTCGCTGCCATCTCTTGAAGTCCCACCAAACCATTGAATAGCTAACTGTGCAAACATTTTGATAATACCGCAGCCTTTATGGCAAACAGAGTCTAACTTTAGACACTTTCACTAAATTACTGTCCAAGTTTAGACTCACTTATCTTGAATGATCACTTTGATGGGAGTTTTTATCAATGGTAATGCAGAAGAGTTGACTTTTAGCTGATCCCCGGACCATGAAATATGACAATTGAGATAATGTTTGAGGTAATAATTGAAGCCATTGGCGGCACTGACACCACTGGTCGCTGTTATCAGGATTTTGTTATTAGAAACACTTTCCAACTGTTATTTGCAAAAAAAGAAGTCAATGTTATTTTTAATTCAACATTTAATTGGTTCTTACAATAAACTTATCCTTATTATCGTCTTTTAACAGATCAGTATTAATGACTACTTGAAAATCATTGGCTTTTTGGGGCAAAACTCTTTCTATTAATTCTTTTGCGGCCTTTTGTTGGACGTCTGGTGATGTCGTTGAAGTAATTTTCCACAAATCACTGATGGCTTAGATTTTGATCAAATTGACCGACATTTTATTGAATTGAATTTTTAAAAATAATAAATTTGCCTTGTTAATTTTATTGAGACAATACAAAATCAATACCTTTGTTGGGAACAGCGGTGGAAACCAAGTTTAACAACAGTGTTGTTGTTATGGCCAGTGAAAAATATTTCATTGTGAATATTTGTTTATTAAATTTTACAGACGGTAACTTGGTAATTCTTCAAATATGAAATTAATCAAGTGACAGAAGGTGAAGGAATATAATTTCACAAATGATTCGTTTTTGTCGCTATGATTGAGCTCTGAATTAATCAATAAAAGTAACTGAAAATAATGCACTTCTGATAAAAACAACTAAATGTCAATTTGTTTTCTTTAAGTTGTGATTAGATTAAATTTAAACGAATAACCGGGCAAGTTTTTAACTATTTGATTGAACAAGTCAAAAAACTATTAATAGTTTAGAATGCTGAAATATAAAGTTTTTGATTTAAAATAAAAACATTTTTAGTAATCTACTATTTAAAAAGGTGAATTATAGCTTAATTGTAGCTTAATTAAGCTATTTAATGCTTAAAATTACCATGAGTATGCATATTTAAGAACAAAATGGTAGAAATGAGCCTATTTTTATTGAATTAAATTCTCCTGCTACATATAAACCAATCTATTAAGATCATGTAAACTCGTTAAACCGCTAGATGAAAAAAATAAAAGACTTCTGTGGTTGAAAGTAAATAAAAATCTATTGAAACAAAAATTAATTTCTATCTAGGATCTATTGAATAAACAAATTCAGTTGTAATAATCTTGTAAGAGCATAACAGAAGCTGTATTTTCATGTGTGCCATAACTTGATTCTTGTCAGGTTCTCTACTAAATTAGTTAATCCAAGTTTTTAATAGTATTGAAAACATTAAACAACTTTCATTTTGAATGTCTTGAAGTCGATTTTTTGTTTGTTTTTGTTTTAAATTAATTGTATTTTGTTTGACATTTCGTTTCTTTAGCCAATCACTTGACCTGAAGCCTCTAGCTATTTTTGTGAACAGGACAAAGCTCTGTTGATTTGAGTAGTTGTAATACAGTCTATCCATTTAAATGATTTTGTAGTACAGATTAAATACTTCCCATATATTGGAGTTTCTCTTAAATTTGAGTAAACCAAGATTAACAAAATTCAATTAAATAAGATTTTCCAAGGATATATTGTATGAGAGATAATGCGAACTGCATTTGAAATAGATTGAAATAATTGACTGTTAAGGCGTTGGTTTGAATAAATCAAAAATTTATTGAATAATAGGAATTAAATGATGTGATAATATATTTTTGAATGTCGAGAGAGAGAGAGAAACAAATAAATTATTCCGAACTCATGTGGAAAACAATAGCAGTGGTGACGAAAAGTACTATATTATAGGCACCGCTAACAGCGTAACCGACCTGTACGTCAAAGTAGTTTATATCCCAACCCCGGGCTATTATATATCGGGTCGATTCGATGGGTAGCGTCAGTGGTGCCATATAGAATATAGTCTTCAGTAGGCCTGGAACCGAATCTAAGGGCCAGAAGACACCGCATATCATCCACATCGGGAATACAAAACCAAAAGCCAATAACTGTTTAGTTAAGAATCAATGGGTTAGAAAATTAATATCTTGCTCATTCGAATGAAATGCATACCAGTGCAGCAGTTTCATTGGGTGATACTGCAGATACAAAGAGACCTAGAATGATTCCAATCATGCCCTGCAAGAATATCAGCCAGAACAGGTCTGAAGTGGGCCCTTCAAGTTTGACTTCGAAGATAACGAATGTGACGATCATGATTAGGCTGACCTGGACTAGTAGTGCCAGGAGCAGGGTAAACATATGGGCGATCAGTATTTCAATGCAACGAACGCCGGCAACAAAGCTTCGTTCAAGAAGTCCGCCCTTTCTCTCCAATACAATTAGAAAAGCGGCCAACAATAACGGTGTGGAATATATGATGGCTACTATAGCGCCCGGTGCTATCGTGTCTATGAGAGAGTGTTCCACTTTGCCATATATGGGCGTATGTATAGTGATCGGGAGTGAGACAGTGGCCGGATTCAGGCCAATGGTGGCTATAAAAGAGCTCAGAAAATGGTGGTATGAGCTGATGAGTGACTGGTAAAGGAATTGTTGGACAAAGTTGTTGGAATGGTCCACGTATAGTTTGATCTTGCTCTCTTCAACTTCATCTTCAGTTAAATCGTTCGGATCAGTTGCTCGGATATTGAATGCGTCAGAAAAGTTTTGAGCCATCGAAATGGCATACCTGGAGAAAAAGTATCAAGAATCAGTTGTAAATCTGATGTAAGGCTTAGAATGTACCAGGCTTTGCCCCTCTCCACTTCACTGATGGCTGATTCAATGGTGTCATAAAACTTTTTTTTAACAATTTTCGTGTCCAAAGTGTTTATGAAAGAGTCCGATAGATTGCCGCTTAGGTCCCGACTATGGATGGCCACAACTAACTGGTCCGGTGTTTTGACAACTGATTCGCAGAACAGTGTGATCTGAATGACAGGTAATATAAGGAAGAAGAAGACGAGCGCCGGATTGCCTTTCAGTTGCAAATAGTTTTTGTGAAACAGGGCTTTCAGTCGGAGAAAGTCAATAGTCGTTTGCTTGTACTTTGGTTCGACCCATATCTTGGCGGCCAACTCCGGATCCATTAGTGGACTAATTTGGTCGGTCGGGAAAATTGATTTCTTGCGATTGGCCGGATTGGCCAGCCTTATGGAAATTCGGCGCTTCAGGTCATCGCAATCTTCTTCACATAGCTTTAGGAAGACTTCTTCGAGTGTCACACAATTATAACGATTCAATAACTTTGTGGGACTGGTTTGAGCCAGAATTCGGCCAAATCTTAAGAAACCAATAGTTTGTGCGCCTCTCGACTCTTCCACATAATGTGTTGTTATTAAAACAGTCATACCTTTAGATGAAACAGATAATCAGTCCTATATATCTTTAAAGTGGAATGCCGGTGGCTAATAAATAGTCTGGCACTTTTTCGATTAAATATAACACTGCCGGAATAGATAATAATCGATAGAGTACGTCAGCATGTACAACTTTTATAGTTAATTTTCAGTTTCCATTGCATTTTTGAGACAGAGAGCCTCAAAGTCAAACATTAAATACTAGAAACATATGAGACTGACTTAATCAAACATTCTGAACAGAATGGTCAAGTTTAGAAAGATTTATTGAATAAAACTATCTAGACTTGACCTTTGGTTCAAAATATAGAGTATAGAGTTGAAGATATTTACATGGAAATTTTTTTTTAAATAATTATAATGTGAAAACAATTTTAAATAATACTTTCAAACATTTTTTTAATCAATTCAGGATGTTTAATTAAGACAGAATCCTTGTCCATTTTTAACTATGAGGCTGTCTAGCGCAAAAATGCTCAGGAATCTGATGATTTGTTCAATTAAAAAGTTGAAGGTAAAGTCAGCTTCTCTATCGATTGAAACATATTTCAAATTTGTTATATTTCATCGAAATTTGGTACCAAAATCGGTATTCCTTTTTGTCAAAATTCATACTTTCATTAACACAAAGGCTCTCTAAATACTCCCAAATTCTGCATCGAAGCAATGGGTCGACTCCCACCTGAAATACAATAATTGATTACTTATTTTATATAAAAAGAAAAATTATTTTAATAAGTAGTGGAAACTGAAGAATAGTTAATTGAAATTCAAAGCAAGTACAAGTGTTTTAAAACTAGATTAGAATAATAAAGTAACTAGAATAAAAAAGCTAAAAACTAATAGTCAAATGAGCTGGTTTTATTTCTAGCAAACCAAGTTCTACAACTATCCTATCAAATGTTGCTAGTCAACGTTTAAATGATATTTTAAATCGGACATTTAACAGGATTTAATATGTTTGACTAATTGTGGGCAGGGATGAGATTGCTGAATTTAGTGCCAGCCCTACACTAAGACGGTAACTTTTTTGAATTATGTGTCAAACATCAATTGATTTTAAAATATTCATTTCTGGAAGCCTTGAATTTTGAAAAAAGATTTAATGTGTGTTTGCAGTCAAATACTAACCGTCGGCTCATCTAATATTAAAAGAGGTGGCGCGTGGAATAAGGCGACGGCGATTGAGACTCTCCTTTGCTGACCGCCACTCAATTGAGACACTTTCCTGTCCTTTGGGGGAAGATTTAATAACTTAATCAGGAAGTCGATCCGATCTTGAATCAGATCAAAGTCCATGTGATATAAGGAACCGAAATAGTAAAGGGTCTCTTCAATAGTAAATTCTGGAAACAATGCAAACTCTTGAGGCATATAACCGACACCTGGTCCGGGAATATGGGACGTCTTTGATCCGGGTTGTTCACCAAACACGCTGATCTTGCCTTTCTTTGGCTTTATTCTGCCCAACAATATTCGCAATAAAGTTGTTTTTCCGCAACCACTCGAACCCAACAGAGCATAGATTTTGCCTGAAATTGATTTTATTTATTATAACAAATGTTTCAAAAAATTATTATTTTTTATTTCAAGCGATAAGTGATTGAATTTCAAAGAATTTAAGTAATACTTTAGGACAGGGAAGTAGAAACTTAGTAGTTTTATTGTATTTCATTATGTAATCTACATTCTAGAGGACATTTCATGAATTTTATTCTTGTTCTTTATTTGTAATGAATCAATATTTGAAAGTTATTAATGATTTTTTTTTATTTCATTGAAATATTTACATTACTTATGAATATTTTTTAAAAATTCTTTGAATACTCAATGAATGCTTAAAAATAGAGAATTATTGATAAGTGCAAATAGAAATCAATTTCAGAGCATTTCAACATATCCTTGCTATTTACGTATAAATTCATTACTCATCTGAGTCAATTGATTTTTGTGTGGATCAGTAATTTGAAAAATTAAACTAGAAGTTCAATTGGCAGTCAATTAATTAGTTATTTTTCTTGATATGACGTCAGGAAAGTAAATAAAAAAATTTTGTCAAAAAAAGTATTTACAGTTGGAATAGAAATTAAATTTTGTTATAAAAGTCCTTAAGAGACAGTGTTTGAGATTCAATGAAAGATTGAAACGAATGTCAGTTTGATTTGATTTTCTCGATTTAGTTCATAAGCACTGGAAAGCCTTCAGAAAATAATTTATTGAAATTTTAACATTTTTGTCAATTTGTTTAGTATATGTCAAAAAAGGTTTAATTTTAACCATAATTTAAGGCAAAACATTAAAATATGTTTAATATATGAAGTAATCGTAAGTTTGCTTTCAATGTAATGAACAAAAATTTAAACAAACTTCAAATTACATCAAAACCATTATTTTATTATTCAGTATTCAATTGTCATCTCAATGGTTCTTGATTAATGAATAAATTGGTTAAAATAAATACAATCTATCAAGCATAGTTTTATTGATAGTTAATAGAAGTATACTTTTAGTCAGTAATTGAGTAAAGAAAGCCTTGAAATAAATGAGACTAACCTTTGGGAACATTAATACTGATGTTTGTGAGAACCGATTTAGTCTTAGTGTAGCCGAAGCTGACGTTATTCACTTCAATGGCATTTCCTAAGTCCAGATTAGATGACTGTAGCGATAGTCTTATGGAGTCTCTTCTGGTTTGATATGCTCTGGAGGAAGAGCTCTCACAATAGTTAGGGTCCAATAGTTTATGGACAGCCGTTCGTAAGTTTTCGTCGTCGTCTGCGTTGTCGTACGTTTCGATGACTTCTTGGTCGTCGTCTTCGTGTGTGATATTAATCTGAGGTAAAATGGTTGTCTGATTTCGATTTGACTTTTTTTGGGCTTCCATGATACTTTTGAGGATCGGCTCATTCATGTTGACAATATCTGGGAGACCCTCTTCCAGCCTTTCCAGTCGTTTCGAGTCTTCGTTTGATTCCTGTTCGGTGCCATCAAGTTCTTGTTCACTTTTCTCATTTGATTCTGTGTTTTCATTAGAAGTCGAGTTATCTTGCGCACTTTTCAGATCAAATTCTTCTTTAACTGTTGATTCCATGGTTAAAGTTTAGAATAAAATAAAAATAAATATAACTAGCTCTTATTGAGTTTAGTAACGAAGTGTCTTATATTTCGTAGATTTATGGTCACAATACTCGATAAATTATTTTGAGCAAGGTGAGACTATTTAGTTTCACTTTTGTTATGACAATAACATTATAATCATTAGACACTAGAAATCACTGAATCAGAATTGAAATAATATTAATGAGTTGTTTATATAAATGTTTATTTATTCAGTCAATTACTAGAGAAAAACCAGAGAATTATAAGTTAATTACTTATCTAGAAACAATCAGCACTGTTACCCATAAATATAAGGAGGAAAGTTTCATTAAATGAGCTTCATCATTATTATTATTAAGTCATTATTATGGTCGCTTCAGATATTATACAAAACTTTTAGATTCTGTTCACTAATCTAATGGAAAAGTTTTCAATTTCTTTTGATTTTTTGCTCATAAAATATTTTTAAGATAGCTTTGAAAAGTATTTACTTCTTTTCTAATTTGCTGTTTTGGAAAAAGTTTTCTCCAAATTCAATGACGAGAAGTAAATTCCAATGACTTTCCTCCTCCTTCTTGTGGTGGAAAACTCGATATTTCAAGCGCTAAAAGCAATAGTCAGCCAAAGGTAAGGCTTTTTCATTTCATTGCACAACCTCTTGATGCACGACTTTGATCATATACTTAGATAATGACTGTTTCGGACCAGAAAATGTGCTCAGGTATGCCGCAACTCTTTGTAACTCTCTCGGGTCGATTGACTCAGAATTTGGTGGCACAGTCTGGCAATTGTTACAAATTATGGGTATTTTCCCCTCAAAACAACAAAAGCAGATTTTTTTTAGTCAGACAAAGAAAGACACTGACTGTTAAAATTAGATAGGTAATCTAAGATTCAATATTTTGACTTGTTTAATTAGTTTTTGAGAATCAGTGAGTAAGTAAATAATATCTTTCGGTTAAAAATAAAGACCATAATAGGTCTATTTTTAATCAAGTCAAAATATTGATCAATTAAATATTGAATGTATTAAATAAATTGTAAATGATTTGTCCTTAGAGTGGAAGCTCTAAGGACGGCATCACATGGGCTCTGATCACTCACTTTAACGTTACGACTATCCGGCTATCAATTAATCTGAAGATTGTCTGTATTTTGAATCAAGGTCTCGCTGTTTTTTATGCAACTAATGATTTTCAAATTCAAATCTCTCTCTCTTTTATATTCACAGGTTTTTGATTGAAAGCTGTTTTATATCAATTGAAAAGCCGGACAATTGACACAAATTCTCGATTTACCTCAATTTATGTAAGGTAATGATTAGCTTTTTTAATACTATAGTCATTTCCACCATTCCCTCCAGAAATGAGATTTTTTTCAGAAAATTTGTTTGGAAAATAGGTTTTAAAATTGAAATTTGTCTTAAACTTTGCTTTTAGGCCTCTTTTAATGTTCTAGAGAAACTGTTTTTGAGACAAACTCGAATAAATAAAAAGTTTAGAAGTTTTGAAACAAGTTGAGTCAAATTAACGCCAAATGAGTCCGTGTTTTAACTGCTAGTAACTGTTTTAATAGGTTTTAATGTCTGACAGCTTGGCCTTGACCCGACTCGCACACAAATTAGACAAGTTTAATAGACCAAAATTGGTTGATTATACCGTCTAACTGGCCTCGAGCCGGTCATTTTGAAGTTGAGAGTGGTTTTTTTTGGCTATTAAAACAGTTTCTTTATCAAGGCAATTTTGATTAACCCTCTGAATCCATAAATTAACGAAATGATTAAAAAAAGCGTTTTTGAAATAATTTTTTTTAATGAATATCTTCAAAACGTCTGAACATTAATTTCAATGTAATTATTGATTAGAATTTTTCCTCTAAATATATATTTTTGACATAAAATTGAAAGAAAACTTGAAACGGAATTTTCGTCATTTTTAATTTGATTTGACATTGATGCTAAAAAATTTATGACCAAATTATTTTTCCTCGTTAATCTGAAAAATAATTATTATTATAGTTATGTGAATTGTGTAAAATTAATTTTATGTCAGCTATAAATAAAGTTTTTGTTTTTCATCCACCCCATTTTACAACATCACGAAATAAATTAGTGAATTTTAAAATAAAGCCAGGTTAATTTAGAGAGGGTTATAGTGACAGGAGAACTGCTAAACTAGATTTAATTAAAATTGATTAGTTTCATTAAATCAAAAGTCCTAGATTAATGGTTTGGTAACATTGGGAAGCCTTGAAATGAAACTTCTCTCACATTCTCTGATAGACCTTCAATCGAATCGTATGTAAAACAGAATAATTAATTAATTTTTTTAAATTAATTAATTAATTTTATACTAAAACTAATTTAAATTCATTTCTAAACGGTTGATTGAAATTTTTGCCTAGATTCAGCTGACATCTATTGGTTAAATTACTTATTACAAAAAAGTTTTGATCCTAGACGCATTGATAACATTCTTTGGACATGGGATAGTAAAATATAAACTTTCCAAAAAACTTTCCAAATGAGCTAGGAATGTGTCTATTTCTATCTTCCTTTGATTAATAAGTAAGGCGATATAATATTCATTCAGTTCGAGAAAGAATTGGAATTTACTAGATGACACTTAACTATTTCAATAAAAACATAAACTTGTATAATTGTTTTGGTAGTAAATTTATTCATCAGCCATAGCATACTATTCCTAACAAATTCAATTTCTTTGTTTCATTTCCACTAATTTTTAAATAGATGCTTCAATTCTCAAACTTTGACCCCGTTTTGTGACATCGGATAGCAGGAGCCAATAAGAATGTTTAGGACCCGAAGGGCCAGTTTTTTTTTGGTTATGGAAAAAAGTCATTTGAGAAAGAACAGGTAAAGCTGTTGCTGGACTCCACTCTTAGGCTCATAATATGCTTTAGTGTTAAAGCTTTCTATGGATTAATGTATGACAAAGTTAACAAAAAAGTGGTCAGATTTTATTCTTGGTATAGTCATTGGCTGATAAAAGTGATCGTATTCGATTCTGTGTGGTATACTGGTCAATCTGACATTAGTTACAATAGGATCCGCCACTGTTCACAACCAGATTTTACTATTCAGCCCTGATTGATAAAGATAGCAAGTCGAAATATCGAAACGTATCAATATTAAAATCAAAATTGATTGATTTTTCATTTTTTTCAACAAGTAAGAACATTTAATTATAATGTCACTCAAGACTACCAAATTGAATTCATTTTGTTATTTCTATTTCTTTCCATTAAAGTTAAGAATTAAACTCAAAACAAACCTGAAATCATTAGTTTTAAATGAATATGTAAAGAGTTTGACCTTGCAAATGAGATATTATTGATTATAATGGTTTGGGTTTGGAAATTGATTAAACTTGATAAAAAGTATTCAATAAGATATACAAGCTAATCAATTAACCGTTCTTAAAATATAAGAAATTATTTCAAAAATTAATATGCTTATATTTTATTTAATAAAATAAAGAGCTAGCACATGTATATAATATGTGCTAATTTATATATAAATGAATATATTGAATATTTGAATAAACTCTGATATTTAGTGTGCATTGAATGCACTGTAAAAACATTTAGATTCTGTTATACAATTATGTGTATAATTGATATGCAATTTGATTGCGAGTATAATATACTTATAAGATTTAAATAGTTGGCAGCTATTCTACAAGATCCAATTTGTTTTACATGTGTTGTCATATTCAAAGTTTTAAAAACATTTTTTCTGATACACATTAAAAATAATACATAAAATTGAGATAATTTTTGTGTGAATTTAGTGACAAATAAAGTCATAATTATTTTTTTAGACAATGATTAAAATAATTTAAATAATGTTTTGTCCGAATGTTTTGTACTGTTTTTCGGTGCAGTTATGGTATTAATTGTTATCGAAATTTATTTGGGTTTTGTTTAAAACATTATCGTTAAAAAAAATAATAAACGAAAGCATGAGAATGGATGTCGTTTTTATGTCTACCCATTAGTAGGTCTGATTTGAAACTGAAAAATGATCTGAGAATGTCTTTTTGGTGAAAGTTCATTTAAAATAATTTAATAGCTCTCCGACATAGACGTTGAAGAATAGATCATAAAATTGAGATTCACTGTAATTAACTGAACATAAATGATAATTGAGGGACAATTACAACAATAAAATATGTTTTAATAATTCGGTTTAGCTTTACTTGTGCTTTTGAAATGAAATAAATTAACTGGCCTATCTTCTATTAAGTACAGAATGTGCATGGCAGTTATTAAGAAAATATTCTTTAGTTTTTGGTAGTTTTTGTTGATTTATGTTTTGTAATTGTTTTCACTCAGTTGTGTATAATATAAATTATGAGTAAAACAATTATAAATGAATTATTTATAAGCACTTGAAATATGTCTAGTTCAAATTCTGAGATTTTTTGCTAACCACAGGATGTGACAAAAGTTGTCCACTAATTGAAATTATTTATGGTCTGATCTTTTGATGTATCGCTTAAACCGAATGATAAGTGTAATAGAAATGAGAAGTCATTTTGGTTCTTCAAAGTAATCCGGGTTAAAGTAAAGTGATTTGGTCCAGGCCCTGTACTTCCATTCGATGGCTTGTTTGGCTCCATTTCTGGTGGTTCTGTTGTGGACAGTATCTGAGGCAATGGTCAGAATTTGATTCAGTTCCAGTTGGTGTGCGTTATTTTCCAGTGCATTAGCCAGGGCTGAGCCAAACCAAGTTCCGTTATGTTCGTTACGCCAGGAGACATATCCGTCAATGGTTGAATAGCAGACCATCATATCGCTCATTATAGGCACATGAGGCCAGAGGGTGGCGTCCGCCACATCCCTGTCCTCTTCGGGCAAATCGTTGATAGTGAAATTGGGTCCGAAGTCAAGAGTGGATCCGCGACAGCAGTTGAAGAAAAACATTTTCGGCTTTTTGATCATTTGTCGACAGTTTTGGTTATTGAAAATTGTGAGCACTTTCTCGAACTCGACGGCCTCGTTGTCCGATGCGATCATTTGACCAGAATTTCCGTGGCTTAAGATTATGACCACAAAACAGTCGTGTCTTTTGAGATCCCTGTGTTTGGCCATTGAGCGCAACATTTCCAGCATTTCGATTCTGGACTGATTTCCCTTTATTAGCACCTGTTTGCAAGCAAGCACAAATAAATTACAATAGAAACATAGGTTCACATTTTAAAAGTAGCTTGCAATTGGTAAATTGTCCAACTTTATTCTTCCCTAGCTAAGCTTTTTCTTAATCTTTCTTAGTCAATTTTGAAATATTAGTAATGTAAATCAGTTTTTAATATTAAATGGCCCGAATAATTGACTAGGTTGACCTGGTAAATAGAAGCTTGAATAAATCTGTATCAATTAAAAAATGACTCTGATTTAAATCTCTGAAATATTGAATTTAATATAAACAGGTAAAGGCTTCATCTTGGTCATTTATCATTCACTAATTAATTTGGAAAAGTTATTCGGTTATTTCATGGCTCATAAACTTTGAACAATTGTCGATCAATTTTAAAATTTTAATTGCAATGCAAAATCTGAAAGTTGACTCATTTTTATTTCAACTAGTTTATTTAATTCGCAATTTTTCATTATTTAAAAGTCTTTTAAGTTTCAACCAATAAATTATGAAACAAAAACTGTTTAACATATTCTTCTAAATAAATGCTCTTTTGATTCAATTTATTTGATGGTTCTATTCATTAAGTCTTTCAGGTCTTCAGTTTGTTTTGTCATTTATTTTAATTTTTTTCTTTTTGATGCCAAAGATTTCAATGATTTCAATGATTTATGACTTTATAGATAAGTTATTTGAGATAACAACAGCCAAGTATATAATAACTCAAGGATTGGCGACTTGATAGATAATAAGTTATTTTGAGAATAATTGGAATAGACAAGCAATTTGAGAGCACTCTTATTTTTTAAAATAAGGGAAGAAGTGACTTGGACATTTGAACCAATTTAATATCTTATATCATAGTCTACTCAAGGTATTGAAGAAGAAAATATTTTTACTCAAGCACAAAATTTAGTCTATAATTTAAAACTAAATAGAAACTGATGTTGGGTAAATTGAATTTTCAAACAAAATTTAAATGTAAGAATATGATCTTGGGTTATTTACCTCAAAGTGGAGTCGATTGAATATAGTGGACAGTCGTCTGCATTCTTCATCAGAGCCAATACGCTTTGGATGTCGATTGTCATCAAAATCCACATTATTGATGATTATACAGAAGCCTCTTGGTCTGGACTGCATTTGGTAGACATTTGTCCAGGATATCAGTTGTGGAACTGATATCACATGATTTGTGTTTATGTGGTTCTCTTGGATAATAATTTTGTTGAGACTTTGGTTGGTTTGAGATGCACTGGAGTTTGTTTGCACTGTTTTGATGGCTGCACTGTTGCTAAAGTGTAATGATGAAGAGGAAGTACTGGTCGTTAGCAAACCCTGACCATTAGGATCTAGTTTTTCTTCTTCCATTTGTTACAGGTCCAGGTTAATATAGTGCAGCTAGTTTTTTGCCAGTACAGGTCAAACAACTTATCTGTAGGACCAGTATCTGAGAGTTGAAAGGCAAATAAATTATATATTTATTTATCATTTTATAATATATTATGAATAGATTAAGCAGGTTAATTTTCTGAATATAAGCGTATTTGAGATAAAGTTTCAAAAGAAAAAGATTAAAAAAATTGTTTACACGATTCAGATATTTTTTGACGATTATTTGAGGCTTGAAATTAAAGAATTGAATTCAATATTGAAATTATTTAATAATAATTTGTTATTATTATTATGAAAGCGTGAAATGCATTCTTCACTGAAGAGAAGAGGAAAAGTGATTTGAAAAGATTTGTTTGTATTACTTGTTATTAAAATTAGTGTTTGTTAAGTGAGAAAAGAGTTTCTCTGAGTTTATCTGAAAATTAAAAAACCACTTTTTATAATAATTTTGCAAACGGTTGTATCACTCATGTGTTTTGTTGCAAAAGTCATCACCAGATCCGGCAGCTAAAGTCCTTCGATCTCTTGAGGCACAGCATATGAGAGACAGTTGCTCTGTAATTATCATAATATGATATCATTATAGGCAATAAATATACGGCTCTTTCTTACAGTCGATTGCAATACTAGACCTTAAGCCTCACTTTCTCTGTATATTTCATTGAGTTTTTATTTTTTGATTTCCAGTCATTGCTGTCTATTTCAATATATCTCTGAATCTTTTCTTGAACATTTTGAAGGCTCTTCAAAGCGGGTACTGCGAAAAATTAATGGCAGTTTTGAGTGAAAAATAAAAATTCTTACCTTTCTATCGCTAACCAATACTTTTATTCTTTGATCTTTTGCTTTTGTTTTTGACTTTACATAATGAAAGTGGAGTTTAACGTAAAAACTAAATAATCTTTTTCTGTTCTGTTCTCTTACTTTATTAATATGACTGAAAACCTCACAATTTTTTTCTTATTCTTTTGTTCATCAACTTTGATATATGAGAAAAGACATTGAAAAGTACTCACAGAATGCGATTAACCAATGATTTCTTGTGGTTCTGCTTTTATTGTTCTCTTTTCTATACTTTTTCACTGTTCTTGTTCAATGTCTTGACATTTAAATATTCAGAGTATTTTTGTAAAAATAATTCACATTTTAAACACATCTTATTCCTATTTTTCAATTTGATAGTAATTTTATTTCTATTTCTATTTGTTTGGTTTATGTTTTCATTACATCATTCATAGAAATCCATGTCCAAGGAGTGTTGAATTTTGCCTGAATCTTTCTAAAACAAACAATAATCATTAATTATTTCATCAAGAACATTAACAGATTATTTGTTAATTTCATGTATTATACAATTGTTTACATTTTTTGATAGTCCAACAAAGCAATGGATTATTTAATGTTAGCATCTTGGTAATATGTGTTATATTTTATGTCTGGGCAATTAATCATTAAGTTGATTAATACTGCTGGTGCAATTATTGATTGCACACGTCTGTTTTTGAACTAGTAATTTAATAAAAGTTTGAAGCCTTAACTCTTATTCTGTGCGTTATTTCAGTTAAGCCAATGATAAGAATATTCAATATTAAGAGAATTGAAAAAATCCATTGGAATATATCAAAAGATAATTTATTCTGAAAAATATGTTCAAGGCCTAAATAAAGAAAAGAAAAATTCTAATTCGAGAACAATTTTTAGTTTTGATTTGAGTTAATAATCGTATAAAGTTTGAGGTTATGCTGTTATTCTGTGCTCATAACTCGGAAGTTAATACCGTAACGGATAAACTATAAGGGCTTTAAAATAATGATTTACGTGTATTAATAAAAATTGAAATGATTGGTAAATAATTTGTACTATTATTCTGTTCCGTCTTTGGTTATTACTTTGGATCAGATGTGAAATGCATTGAATAATAAACGGCAGTAAAAATATAGACAATTCATAAAAAGAGGCCTAACATCTGTAAATCTGCACTTCTATCTCAATGTCATAAATAAAAATAAAACAATAATTGACTTTATTTTGAAATGAATTAAAATACTGAAAAAATTGGTTTTAATTCATTACTAATGGGTTTTCTGTAGAAAAGACTGGATTTGAGTAAAGAATCGAAACAATAATTTTTCGCAAATTATGAATTTGAATGTCAAAAGTTATTTGACTTTGCATTTTGAAGCCGTGTTTGCAATTATAATAGCTTGCAATTCAACTTTTATTCTCCTTTTACAATTATTCACACAATATATCTTAAATAAATGAAATTATAGTAAAATTGTGCTAGACTTAATGATAATCACATCAACTCATTCTTTTCATAATTATTTTTTTTGGTTCTTCCTTATGATTGGCTAAAAACTTTTGATTTGACAATTAACTTTTCAAGATAATCTTGCAGCTTGTATTATTGAGTTTAGTTTTCTCTTTTATATTGTTCTGTTTTAAAATAAGAAAGTCATTTACGCCGCAGATTTAGCCTGAGCTCAAATAAATGTTATGACTTTCCTGAAAGTCCTTTCAGTTTTTTCAGATGTTATATTGAAATGAATTAATGATTATTTAATTACACAATTTTTTAAGGTTTTCTGAATATTAATTCAGTTTTGAAGTGAAAAAATATAAAATAAGTGAAGGATTTTCATAACTTATATATCAATCTATCTTTTGATTGTTTCTATCAGTTCTTTGGTTAAAATTATGTAAAAGACGTTGTATTTTAAGATAAGGATAGCCTTTAATTCAGAATATCTCAGCTATAAATGTTCTTTCTTCTTGGTAAACATCTATGAAATGACTTTTGATATGCTCCATTGTTTTTGGAGGAAAAGTTGTGGGAATTCAGAATAATTAACATATTTGTTATGTTTAACAAAGAATGACTACAAATGTATTAAAATTTTGTTAAAACAAATAATTTTGTTTTTTTTCTGCATTAAATTCTTTTTAATTATGAATTTAATTATAAAATTTTAATACTTTAACCTAGTCATTAATTTTTGATCTTTTTTGTATGAAAATACTTTTTATAAAGCTAGTTTAACAATTTTGCAAGATTCACTTATGCTAATAAATTTTTTTTGATGAATCATTCAAATTGTTGTGTTACTCATGCCATCAGATCAGTTATTTGCCAGGATTACATTATTCTCCTACAAACGTTTAGATTAAATAGTTTTTGTTTTTCTTCGACTGAAAGCGACCACTTGTTGAGCATTGAATTCAGAAAATGAATCACCAGAATAGTTATAATGCATTTATTTTGTTCTTCTCAATTTCCAAGTATTATTTTTCTACAATTTTATACTGGCATATATAATATTTTGCACAATTGATTCAGTCATTAGCCAACAGTCAGGAAGTGTATGAAAATTGTATGAATTATTCGTAATTATTAAGTAAAAGTCAAATGTTTTATGTTATCTGAAGGCCAAGGCTTTCAAACAAATCATGTTCTCTCTCTCTCTCTCTCTCTCAGATCGG
>JAQIWP010001024.1:0-17906 GCA_034695525.1 Euzetes globulus | reverse complement strand
TACTTCAATCAATCGAAGTATGGATTGTGCAATAGATGTGGTCATCGGTGTCGTGTGGGGGTGTCCTATTCAGGACGACACTGACCAGATCCATCGCTGTATTTGCCTATACCTTCGCCTGACAGGCGGACAACCTCAGGTTACCGAAAAAACACCTTTCCTCCTGGGTTAGCGAATCTTCGGTGATGGTATGAGTTGCCACAACGGTGAACATGAAGACCATCACAACCATAACCTTATTCTTCGATGCATTCATTTATAAAAACATATATAAATAAAATCTAAAAACCATTAAAACTACTTTAAAAGCATTTAATAATTCGATGAAATATTTATAATACAATTGTCATAAAAATGAGTATAAAAACAGAACTAATCTCATCGAAGTCTAAACCAAACTGCTTCTAATAATTGATAGTTAATTGACTTTAAATACTGAATACATATTTGGGTAAAACCCTATCATCGATGAAAAGAAATGTGAAAAACAAAAGTATTAGTGAAATGAATCGATGAAATGTAAGGTCGAAGTCATGAGATATCTGAGATATGCCTCGGATTAGGCTTTGCATTGAAACTTCATCGATGACTTGTGTACTGTTCCTAGAACTTTCCAGTAATTTTCAAGGTTTTTGCCCATTGGCACTGACCGGCTTAATCGTTGGATTCCACTATCCTTGGAATTAGCAAATTTGTGTTCAAGATCAGTACTGTCTTTTATTTCAAAATAAATAAGAAACGATCAAGTTTATAATACCTCATAATTAAACAATAGTTTTGAGAGTTAAGAGTTTATTATTACTATTGAATTGAATGACTAGTTTTAATAGGAATTCATGGTACGATTATCTTTTAAATTTTATATACATATATTTCCAAGTTGTACCAGCCCCATTCTTTTGCTGAACCTTAAAGTTTGAGTTACTCAATCCGGAGACCAATTAACAGTTATTTGAGCCAGGAATATAGTTGGCTTTCTTTAAGTTTAATTATGAATTTAAGAAATAAAAAATCTTATCTCTATTGGACTCATATATAAATTCATATTCAAAATATTGACAAAAGTTGTTTTCAACTATTTTTAACTGTTTTCCGATCATAACTATTGTTTTGTTTAACTATTTTGTACATGAATTTCTAAAATGGATAGAGTTTATTGAATTAGCGCAAACTAGGACTATTAAGGTGATTCAATTAAAATAAAAATCCTAAATAATCATATATTTTATAAATAAATTCCATTAACTTATCACTATGCTAGACAAGGTCAATTATAACTAGTTATCTTAAGTGCTGTCTATTCCTTTGATTGCATATGAAATGTGCAAAAGAAAGGTTCCATTGTACATGTCAATTCAGTAGTATACTTGTTCTGGTCATGCTCATATAAAATATGTCATAAACAATTTTTCAATAAAGTTCTATATAAAAAATTATCGTTTTATTTTGGTGATATAGATATTATAAATTTGATAAATTAAACTGAGAATTGACAACCAGTCAAATATTTATTCTCTAAAAGTGGTTGAAATGAAAATAGTTTTCAAAGGGTTTCTTTTTTAGATAATTTTAAACAAGAACTATTTCCATACGAAAATGAATATTTCAGATGATAAAACAATTGAGAAAGTATTTTATCTGGACAATAATAAATGTTTTATTCTTATTATAATAGTTATGTTTCAAATATTGTTTTTAATATCAAACATAATAATTATATTTGTGCTGAAAGTATCGGAAGACTCAGTGACCGTCAGTTCCAACCGAAAACTTAATATTCTAATGAAAAATATAGTCATTTCTGGAATTATAATAATATGTAACTTTTTAATTCCCGTTTTCGTGATTGAACCTGGATTAGCTTTACTTGATGAAGATTTAAATCCATTCTGCCAGTCAGCAGTTAATTATTTAAACTCGCTAACTATGTATTTAATATCATATTCATTGGCGTTCCTGTCCTGCGATCAATACTACTCTATAACCAGACATTTCAACAATCCTTTGGACAGAATATCGAATAAACTGTTGATAATATTTATATGGATTTCGAGTTTCTTGCTGTCATTACCTGGTATATTTAAAAACGACTCATATTATTATAATTACAGCAATCATTCAATTATTTGCTATCATAATGAAAACTTTCTCAATAGATTATATATTAAAAATGATGCTTTCATAGCAGCCAATACAATAATCCTGGTTATTTTTCAGTACTTAATACCAGCCCTTATAATATTTATATTTTCAATAAGAACAGGCTACTTTTTTATAAGACATTACTTCAGAAGCACCGGGATTGAATTCGACTATTCAATGATAATCAGATTATGCCTAATATTTTTTATATTTATTTCAACGAATACCAAGTTTTATAAATTATATATTGAGAAGATTATCTTCAACTTGCCAATTAATAGTATAAAACCATGTTATCTTATTCCAGATAATTGGATAGTTTATATTATGCTGGTTTTTTGTTGTTTAATACATCCAGTTATTTATTTCTGGTGCAGTCAGCAATTTATTCAGCTCTATTTCGTTTTCACCTCGCGCATTGTTAGCATGTTTCTTAATTACCGACATAATTACAGTCTATTAAGTAATACTTTTCGGAGGAGATCTCATACAGTTTCAGAATAGTCTTAATGAAAGAATGCTTCTTTTGTATAACATTAATCTTGTTAATATATAAATTTGTTAATTTTCCAATTATTTTATTTTGATTATTTAAAATAAATTTCTAAACTGTAAAGAAAGCAAAAATATTATTAAAATATTGTACCTGATATCTGATATAATTTGTTGGTTAAATTTCGAGAAGAGTATTCAGCATACCATTTTGAAGTAATTCATCTGTGGCCAAAATATTACATTACAGTTTGTTAGTGAAGTATTCATAGTGTAATAGACAGTTTTTTTACAAGCGACTATCACTAAAATATTTGCTTACTCATTAAAATAGTTACATAATATATGAATCTTTTAGCTTGAAACTGGAGATGTGCGCATTATTAACGCTAATAATTTACTCCCCCTCCAAATAGTGCAAGTGAAAGCAAAGATGAATAATTACCTGCTTAAAAAACTATTCAGTACAAGATTTGTTTTTTAATTAAATAGCTTTTTTATTGTAAATAAATTAATAAATGAAAAATGGTCTGTCTCAATGTTTGCATTTCACGGCTCTCTGTTCAAAAGGGTAAGCTTGGCAATATTGTTGTTCGAGCTGCTGTTTAGTCCATTCCAAAAGCACCCAGATCTTTTGATAGTCTTCTGAACTGCATTTGTCCTGAAAAAACAAATAAATGAAAATACCATAATTAAACTATATTCAAGAAAATTTTAGAAATAAATTACCTTTATGCTATCTTCAGTGCACGGAATCATATCCCACGATTCGCAACAAGCAAGCTCTAGATTAAGATGAGAATATTTTTCTTTGTCGCCTTCTTTTTCAGCCTCGATCATTTCATCGTACTCATTTTTCCAACTTGCCTGGGTCGTCTGATTGCATTTCTTGGTTACCTCCTTAACAGCATTTAGACATTTTGTATCAACCAACTGAATGGTTTGTTCTTCGGTAGCGAACGGTGCCATCAACTCTGTTAGGCCGACAGTCGGCAGAGCGTCGGTGTAGTGAAAGGCCATCAGAACTGCGGTTAAAGTGATCACAACTTTTGCCATTTTTTCAATTCAATTATTATTTGTTTCAATTGTTTGCCAATAATTTTTGTTATGATTTTTGTTTAACAGAATCACTGCTTATATAGTAAATTAAGAACTGGAAAATTGCCACTTGCTGAGTTAGATAAGCTTTATTTACAAAAAATAGAGTAATCCAAAGTTTCTGTTGACTTATGAAATGAGAATTTTTATTTCGTTTTACAAGAGTAACTTTATTTTTCTTTCAGCTTACTAACACGATATGTAATATTTTCAAGTTAGATAGGTATTAGGTTTTTGAGCTTTTAATAGCAAGAATAAAATAAATTTTTGAATTGGAAAGAGGTAAAATAAAAAATTAATTCGCCGGAAAATTATAAAAAAAAGTATTATTATCACAAAAAAATTCCAAATAAAAGTTGACCTGGAATAATTTATTTAAGTTTTTATTAATTCGTCAAACCAGAAATAGACTCTATTAACATTATGTAATATATTTTTAATTAATGACTTTGATTTGTTATGCGAACAACAGATAACAGCAGCACTTCAGACATAGTTATCAACAATATTGACAAATGTTTACTAACATAGAGTAATGTGAACCAGCAATCAGTTTAAAAATTATTTCATTATTTAATGTCTGATATTCAGGACTACAATATTATCATAAATTAAATATTTTCTCAAGAATGCTATCATTTTATTGACTTATTTAAGTGATCAAGCATAATAACAATTCTAAATAAAGGTAAAGTTACTAATTAATTGATGAGTCAGTATCTAAAATGCGCGTCAGTTATTTGCCTGACAACATATGCACTGAATAAATTGTTTTCTTTTAAAAGGTATGAGCAACTTGATAAAATACAAGTTACATAGAAAATATACATTAACTTGAAAATATAAGTCTCATATTTCTTAATAATCTATTTTATAACTAATCAGGGCTGAAAATATGATGAATAATCAAGCAAAAAATTTATTTGCTTACGAAAAGTCAAATACAGCGAAATACTATCCAATAGTTTATAACAGTAATTATGACATCAGTTTCGGAGTCTTCGAAAAACTCCATTATTTTGATTCACACAAATGGACTAAAATTTATACTTATTTACAAGACCATTTCAATGTAGGTATTAATTTGCTTAAAATTATCTTGATAGCAATATGTTACATGATTAAATTTAATGTTTCTGTTGAAAATTGCAGGATAAAAGTGAAATATTTGCAACAATTTCGCCCTTACGTTACATAAATAATGAAGAATTGGAGACAGTTCATACCAGACAATTTGTCAAGGACATTCACAAATCAAACTGGGTGATTGCCAAAGCAGCAGAAGTGTATCCACTCTGGCTTATTCCTAATTTTATCCTGCAAACCAAACTAATCACACCATTGAAATGGCAAACAGCCGGCAGTATTCTCGCTGCTCATCAGGCCTTAACACATGGCTCTGCAATCAATCTTGGTGGTGGCTTTCACCATGCTTCGAGTGCAATTGCTCAGGGATTCTGCTTTTTTGCTGATATCACCTTGATCATCAAATATTTATGGGAAAATTTTGATAATAGTTTTAAGTTTATGATTGTGGACCTGGATGCTCATCAAGGTTAAATATAACATTTATTTCTAGATAAATTACAAAATACTGTTTTAGGAAATGGTTATGAACTGGATAAGTTTGGCTTTTTGCCTGATGATAACGCAAAAGTATATATTTTCGATATGTATAACAAGGATATTTACCCAAAAGACACAATGGCCAAGGCCACTATTAATAAGAAAGTCGAACTTTCTTCAAATACTAATTCAGATGATTATTTATTTTTCTTAAAAGAGTATGTGCCAGGTTAAAGATCTTGTGAAATTGATCAATTAATTTACTTTTTAATTCCAGTCATTTCGAAAATATTTTTGAAGAGTTTAAACCTGACCTGGTTATATATAATGCAGGTACAGATATACTAGAAGGTGACCCCCTTGGCCATTTGGGTGTAACACCGGAAGGAATAATTGAACGGGATGAGTTTATATTCACCGAAGCCAAAAAACATAATATTCCTATTGTTATGTTGACAAGGTAATTAAATTACATTGACTAAAGTTCTTGTTTAATTTTGAATTTTGTAAACAGTGGTGGTTATCAACAAACGAATGCAAAAATAATTTTCAATTCGTTAATCAATTTGATAGAGAAAGGTCTGATTAAAGCTATTGATACTCCTTAATCTGTCCTTGATTGTAATTAATAAGATTCAACAAATAATAAACAGGTGGATTTAAAAACCTTTGTTATAAGAATCTAATAAAAATTTGTTTCATTTTTTTTGTTTATAAAATTTATCTTAAGATAAAAATATTGACGAAATTTTGTACAATTTCTTCAAATATTTATTAAGTTTAATAACTTTTACAAACATTTTCAAAGTTACAAAGTGTCAATTGTCTATTTATTTACCTTTCTTCACCGCCGATTTTCGGGTATCACTCATCCAGCTGTCCAAGGCGTTATCTAAATTTTTGCTGGATTAAATAAATAATTTTCTCATTTATAATATACTGGAAATGAAATTTAAAAACTTGATCAAGCATACTCTTCATATCCAGCAGCCTTCAAACCATTTTGGATTATGCCAGAACAATGCCAACCTGAGCCTGCATTGTATTTTGAATCTTTATTCTCTTGCCACCAATTCCTGAATTTGTCCATGTTCAAATCAGGTCTCAAATTAATCCTCTTATCACATTCTCTATTTTTAGCATGACAATCTTCACCGTAGAATAGATTGGCTGTAGATTCAACTGCTCTTCCAATTAAATAATTATAAGTGTGGTATTAATCTTTTGGCCAAAAGCTGAAATAATCCCTTCCTTTGATTGCAAAGCACAGTGTCCCCATCCCCCTTTGTCAGATTTCCATAATAATATTTGGTCAAATCTAAATGTAATGTTCGGTAATAGAATCATGAATAAATTTCAGGCATTTGTTAAATTTCCATAGATATGTAAAGACTTGCAGAATTTTGCATTTATTGCCAATTATAAAGAGGATTTTCAAAATTTTTTATCAATTTTCAATTTACATGTACATTTGTATTAATTTTTAATTTTATAAAATTTTAACTGATGAACGAAAATAGATCTATTATAGAGTTTATAATCGAAAAGTAACATGAGTATTTTTTATTTGAATAAAAAACCTTCAAAAATTTTGATTCTAAAAGAATTTCAGAAACTTTGTTTATACATTTTCGGTGAAAACGTTCTATATCCCACCCAACCGGCAACACCAAGACCAATGGACACAAAAACCCGATACATGAACAAAATAAGCGTGCAAACTATTTGTTTTAAAACTATTTTTAATAACATTTGAAAGTTATTTTAAACAATAATAATATTTTGAAAGAAACTTTAATCTCAAACAATACAAAACAATATCAGGAACTTAAATACAAACACTGAATAATACGAATAGTTGAATGAATATTTTATTGCCTTTAAATTCATTGCTTGTTCAGATAGATTAACTGAATTTTGTAAAAATCAGCAAATTTTGTTGAGACCTTTGCACTGAAATAAATAATCTGTTTTGTAGATAACATATAACGGAAGTAAAAAGAAATTATCCAGTGTCAATTTGATCCATTATTTAGTATTTAAACATTGAATGTTATAATTTATTAGACTAGCATTTAATTAATAATCTAAAGGAATATTTCATCTAGTCAAAGAAACAAAACTACCACAAATAGAATTATATAAATCTTGATGAAATAAGCATAGATTTTATTTCCCTGCTCTTTCTAATTTACATGTATAATATGATCAATCAGGAGATTTTTTTGTTTTCAATTTAAATAGCTTATTATTTTAATTAAATTTATCTGAAATATGATTGATGTCAGAATCATCAATAAATTTAATAAAATCCGAATAAGCAATAATTGGTGATATCATCATGTTTACTTCAATTGATAGATTTCTTGTGATTTCAGTCAAGTAAGCACATTATATTTTAAGTACATTTATTCTTGTCCAGAGATGAGCAAAGAGATCCTATCCTGGAAAAATGTGTAAAGCGTTCATTTTAATGAAAGAATTTAAGGGGTTTAAGATTTTTTCACATCAATTCCTGGCAGAATTTTTAGATGTATTTTTATTAATTTGGAAAGGGGCATTTTAAAATAATCGATAATTAAACTTCTTTGAGCAAATCTGTTTGATTTTTCAACAAAATTCATTTTAATATAAAATAATCATTTTTTTATCACTGAATTATCAAAAAAATGAATAAACAAATTCGAAATATAAAAACTCAGAACTCTTTTTAATTATTTAAGAATTAAACTAAAATAGTTTGTAATCAACGATAATGTTATTCAATATTGTAATTATTATTAAATTATTAACTTTAACCTGGGTAAAACCTTTTCTCTCTAAAGAGCTTTTTATCTGGCAAAACTAAAAACAAAGGTAAGACCAACTATATTGCTGGCTCAGAGAACTGTCAGTTGGTCTCGGGTTCGAGTAACTCAAACTGTAATATTCAGGAAAAAAATGTCGCTGGTATAATTTGGAGATATATATGATTAAAAATAATCCAAACTTGAATATTGATTAAAACAAATATTTTTATTCAATAGTGCTCGACTCATAATAAACGAAAAATATGGTCAAATTGAACAAGACAAAGTATTTACTAATTATGAATTTAAATAAACTCTAATCAATGTAGTTGAGGTGCCGACTATAGTAGCCTATGACCCGATTTTTGCTGTCGTCATCGGGCTGCATTAGAATCGCCCCAACGCCTACCTTCGAGCCATCCGTTTGTAGGATGACTGGTCTGGCCGGATCGTAAATGGCTAATACGGGTTCGCGGGTCAGGGCCTTCTTGAGAGTCTCGAAGTATTCTTGCTGCGGTTTTCCCCAGACAAAAGGGGCGTCTTTCCTGGTGAGTGACGTGAGAGGGGAGGCGATTCTACTAAAGTTAGGGATAAATTTCCGATAAGAATTGGCCAGACCGTGGAAGCGTTGAACTGACTTCACGACTGTGGGAGTAGGGAAGGCCACAGTGTCTTCTTCGGTGATGGGCGGTAATAGCCGTCTGTGATGACGACTCCCAGGTATTCGACCTCAGAATGCCCAAACAGACACTTCTCTTCCCGAAAACGAAATCCTTGGGCTCTGAGGCGTTCGAAGACCTTTTTTAGAAGACGTTTGTGGGATTCCATATCTTCGGTTGCGATTATGATTTTGTCTAGATATGGGTTGACCCCATTCCCTACCAGATCTCCAATCGCCATTCGGATCGCACGTTGGAACGCTGCGGGACTCCCTTTGAGGCCAAACGGTGTCACCAGCCATTCGTAATGGTCATCGACGGTCACAAAGATGGACATCTCCCTGGAGTCTTCGGCAAGAAGTAAGTGTCAAAACCCCCCAAGTTACATCGATTGTGGAAAAAACCCGATGTTTGGAGAGTCAGTTAAGAGAGCCAAAGTGGCGTTATCCTCAGCTTCTGCGAGGCTTTGAAAACGAAGTTTGTCCTCATAGTATTCTGAGACGGTCTCAACGAGTAAATGCTTGATCCCAAAACGGGACGTCATAAGCCCCCGCGCTCGAGTCCAACTCAGCTCTTTAATCTTCGGTGCTACGTTGGACTCAAAGAAGTTAAGCGCGTCGTCCGACAAGTAGGGCATCAGTGTGACGGTGCGGTCAGAGTCGCTCTTCCCTCTGTTCTCGACTTCAAATAAGTTGAGCCAAAGTTCAACTTTTATCGTAAACTTTCTACCAGAGAATTTGGCTAGTTTCGCCTTCTAATGTTCTGGCCAGGAATCGCCGGCTGAAGTCGCTTCGTTTGTTGACATCGCAGGGCGTATGCGTCTGCCGGAGCGGAGGTGAATGGCGGTGGCTTAGCGAGATTTGCGTCGTCTTCTCGATCTGCTGCCGCTCCTTTCACCTTTATTGGTGTGAGTGGTACGCAGTTAGCCCTAATTTAAGGCAGATTCAGCACTGAGCTGCAACTGGAAGTTTGCTGTTGTAGGCGTAGGGATCGGGTTTACAAGAGTTCTGTTTGCGTTGAGATCCTGATCGAAAGGACATCGATTTGGGATTAGTAGCTGAACGGTTGACGTGCGACAAGTTTTCTGAACGGAGCGTAGGTTTGTTTCGGAGGGCGAGATGTGATCAAACGAGAACCGGTGCTTTCAGCGTGTTATGGTCGTAGTTAGGCTTCGGGTGTAGGTGTGGCATCCTACCGACTGCGCCAAAAATGTGTTATATAATCAATTTGCGGAAGACATGGGAGAAGCTATTGTTGCCCGCCCGGGCCATCGTCGCCGTCGAGAACTCGACCGACATTTATGTCAACTCTAACCGACAGTACGGTCAGAGGGCTGTCCTTAAGTTTGTGTCGGCGACCGGCGCCACACATATTGCCGGCCGTTACACTCCCGGAACATTCACTAATCAGATTCAGGCGGCCTTCAGAGAACCAAGACTTCTGATGATTACTGGCCCCGTGTCGATCATCAGCCCATTACAGAGGCCTCGTTTGTGAACAATCCGGTCATCGCTTTCTGTAATACGGATTCACCGCTCCGTTATGTGGATATTACCATTCCCTGCAATAATAAGGCGCCGCACTCTATCGGTTTGATGTGGTGGCTGTTGGCCAAAGAAGTGCTTCGACTCCGGGGCTCAATCAGTCGGGAGACTCCATGGAACGTAATGGTTGATTTCTACTTCTTCCGCAACAACGAAGAACAGGAGAAGGAGGAGCAGGTAGCTCTGGTCGGTGCTGACCGTCTTATCAAAGGCGACACCGCCGATGTTGGCTTCACTGAGAACTGGAATACAGTGGACAACACTATTTACGAGACTCCGGCTGTTGTTGAAACGCCTGCAATTCTAACGATCGGAGGCGGACCTGCCATTGTGCCCGCAACTACTACCGACTGTGCCAAAAATGAAGCCGAAAATGGACGTCGCACAAAACTATTCAAAAATTTTAAACATTTTAATTGTTGAGAGTTTAGGACTGAATGAGTTGTCGTGTGTGTGTGTGTAAAGGGTTTATAAAGGATTAGTTCAGGGGATTAATTGGGGTCATAGAATTTAGGGCCAGTATTGTGGGTCTGAAAAACAGTTATTGGGAATTTAGTCTAAAATAGACTAGTGATGGCCTTCAGTATTAATGTTTAAGACAAAATTACCACATTATTGTATAAATATATTTCCCTCACTTTATTCCGGCATGCCGATATACACCATTAGGCTCATTTAAGAAAACGGCCAATTTCCTTTATACAGGCATGCCTTACAATGTGAGGGAATACGGTAATAATATTTTTAATGACTTTGATATGGTATGTAATCAACAGAAAACAACAACACTTCAGACATCGTTATCAACAAATATTGAAAATTGTTTACAAAAGTAGACTAAGAGTCTTAACCAGAAATCAATTTGAAAGAATTATTTCATCATTCAGTGTATGAAAATCAGAACTACAATATTGTCATAAATTAAATAATTTTTAGATTATTTTCATTTAATTGACATATTTAAGTGATCAAGCATAATAATAATTCAAAATAAAGTTAAATTTACAAAAAAATTACGTTCAACTTGGTCTTAAAAATAGAAATATACAGTGCAATCGCGATATTGTTCATCGGTCGGGTTCAGGGAATCGAAGGATTATATCGAGAAAAGTATAATATCGAAAGCAGGACCTAAATGATATAAATTTTATTTTTATTGTATTTAAATCTAATTAATTAACTTTTACTTGACTTCTATCTCATTTTAAAAATATTTCCTTAAATGAAAAGGTAAATTATTAAAATAACTTTATAAAGTTCTACTGTCAACGATGGCCTTAATTTTGTCACAAATTTTTCACTTAAATTGCTGCTATACTTGCATAATTTTCAGAGGTTTTTATTCTATAATAAACAATTATATAAAATTTTTAAATAACCAACACGATAATTCTTTCAATATATCAAAATTTTAATCCCAATCTTTTAATTTCACAATTTTACAATTCCTCTTTCATCTTTTTATCAAGATCATCTGAATGATCCTTCCATAGCTTGGCAAATCCTGTATTCATTGATTCCTTAGTTTCCTCAAACATTCGGTTGAGCTTGGCCAGCTCACTTGCCATATCTTTTGGAACATTCTTGATTTTATCAAGTTTATCTAATATGACGTGAGCAAATGTTGCCGTTCTATTATATATTCTATTAAAGCCTTCTTCAAAAGAGTCCAGTGTTTCATCAACACCAGGTACACCACGCTCCTTTCTCATATTCTCCATTTCCTTCTTGTAGACGACAATGAAATCATCCAGTTGTTTTACATATTCCTGGACAGTTTTAACCATTGTCTCATGGTCAACGCTTTGTGAACTTGATACTACTTTTTCACCAGTTATCCTGGTAAAGGTCACTTTCAAATTGAAAAGCCCAGTCAACTGTTGAATAACCATGTCGATCTATTTAGAAATATATTAAACTTACCCATTGAGACGAAAATAATCAGGTAAATATTAATTGAATTCATGTCTTGATAACTTTGTTTTAAGAATTGAGTTTACCATACGTTTGCTTCAAACAAATGAAAGGGTAAATATCCAGATGGTTTGCTAAGCATATTAATTTTAAGATGTTATTTGATCTTTTTTATTTAATGAACTTTTTAATATAATTAAGGTTTCTCCAGTAAATAAACTTGTTAAATTATCAATAAAGAATAAATAGTTACAAAAATTTAATGAATGATAAATTATTTTAATAAAAATCGTGATCACAATTCATCAATTACCCTTGGTCCTTCTTTCATGTCACGCTTGAACCTGTTTATAGTGTTTAGAGTAGATGCTAGAACTTGCTGGGTAATATTTTTAAACTTTGCATATTGATCTCTTATTTCAGTGATCATTCCCTTGGGAATACCTAGTTCTTTTGCACCTTTCAATGCATACATAATAGGTGTTGCCGTTTTGTTGTGAAGCACCAATATTGAATCCATCAAATATTTTGCTTGCACATTTTTCTCGTGCTCCACTTTCCAATATTCAATGCTAGCAATTCTGATCCTGAACCACTGCGCAATGACACTGTACATTTTGACATTGTTCTTGATCGTCTCAACCAACAGTTCGGGTGCAACGTTTTCTGAACTAAATATCTGTTCTTCTACTGTGTTCAGCCCTAAGATAATCATGACAAACTGAAATTAATTAACCTGAACTCTAATTAAAAGTAGAAAGATAAAAAATTTAACATACATGTTGTAGAAAAAATTATCATGCATAAAATCAGGTAATTCATGTTTTTAATATTTGATTTGTTTTGTAAAAAACTGAATAAACATATGTTTTCTTTTGCATTGAACTTTGCATTAATTATTTAATTACCTAAACATTAAACACATCATAAAAATGAGCAAGCCAATCAAGTTAATTTTATTGAATTAGATGTCCGATGTTTGCTATATTTTTAGCATTATTTAAATTTATTTGTAAGAAATAAAGTAAAATAAAATTTTTACATGGCATTTTGTTTTATTTCAACACGATATTTTTATTTTAAATAACAAATCAATTATAATTCATTTTTTGAAACTGGTTCGAGTTTCTTTTCTTTAATTATTTTGAGACCAGGCGCAGTTATATCACTTCCAATTGCAAGTAAATATCTGAGCTGGGACATTTCATTCTCTAGGCCTTCAATAAATTCTTCAGACATACCTTGCTCTTTGCCGCCTTCCCATACAAGCGAAATGACTTTATAAATTAAATTGAAGTGGTTCACAATTGATTTTTTCATAAAAATTAGCCTATGCTCTTGGTCGTTAAAGTCCTCAACATTTTCAAACAGCATTCCGTCTATTTCTTTCTTGTACATATCTACCAAATCAGTAAGCAACTTAACGTTGTCCTTGATATCGTTTGATAAAGATTCATAGCTACTATTTTCTATTCCTGATACTTCTCCATTTGTTTCCAAGTCTAAATCTTTTTTCATAATAAAATTGACATGGTAAATATTTAAAATCTATTTTATATACAAAAATTATCATTTAAATTAGAATTAACCTTTTGGAACAAAAGCTTGTTCAGTTTTATCAAGTGCATTTACTATTGCTCCCTCAAAATCCTTAAACAGAGCTTTTTGATAATCCAGGTCAGAACTTAATTCATTGACCAATCTTTGAGGCGCGCCCTTGATTTCAGCTTTCTTCAATTCGAGCCTGTTGATTTTGTTGTTCAAAATGAAGTTGCTTGTTATAAATTCCTTGATAAACCGCAATTTGTCACCTTGAACGAATAACCCAGTAGAATTGCCAAATTGCATGCTCCTCAGTTCTATCTTGTAAAGTTCAATTAAAGTTTTAAAGAACTTGATATTGACCTCGACATCTTCAATAATTATCTCATATTCATAAATTTCTGTGCAAAACAGTTGATTTACATCTATTTTCGGGCCAAAAATTTTCAGAATATAAAAATAACATGATAGAAATTGTAACTTACTTAATATAAATACAATAGTCAATAAGTATTTGAATGAACTCATATCTTGATATTTTTATATTAAAACTTAGTTTATAAACAAATTCATTTAATTCATTGAATAGAACAGATGTTTCCCTTTGCAATGATCGATGAAAACCCATGTTGGAAAGTGAAAAATGAACTAATTGCTTATTATTCAATTATTATATTCAAAGTAAAAAAGGCAATTTAAATGACAATTTTCATTCAACAAAAATTATATTTTGTGTGAAATGGCAATACTTTTAATCCTATATTAAGAAGTTTAGATTTTTTAAAAGTTCACACTTTAATTATCAACAAGCAACAAAAATACAACGTTGAGTAAACCCTTGAATAGTTATGCCATTTCATTATAACTCTGATTTTAACTTTGCTTTCTCAATTTCAAGTTCTAGCAACCTTCCTTCGAACTTTTTGTAAGTTGATTCATGAATTCCTTGGCTCTCTTCAATCAATTTATATAGGGTGATTAGCACATCCCTAAAATCATTAATAATCCTTTCAGGCAAATCTTCCTTTTTAGCCCTAGCCAATGATACATTGAAGGACTTTGTAATAAACCGGGTTTTGCTTATAATGTCATCTTTGATAATCTGCATTTTAACATGGATTGCCTTGGCTTCATCAAATTTGACTGGGTCCAATTTAATCATTTCTTTCCTATATAATTCAACTAGGCCTTTTGTCTGACGGATACTATTCATGGCTATTTCAATTAGTTCGTCATATTCAGCTATTTTAGTTTCCAATACACAATTATCCAAATCTTGATAGATAAATTAAAAACAATTATCTCGTCATAAAGCTTGGCAAATATAGTATTAAACTTACCAAACAAAATGAATATAACCAAGCAATTAGTGATAATGTACATTTTTACTTTAAAATTCTATTCCTTATATTAATTAATTTCAAACAAATGAAAAGCAGATGTTTTATCCAATGAATAATTTAATAATAAAATTAAAACTGGTACAATTTATGATAAGGCAATAAAAAACAAGAAAAACTAAAAACTACAATTTAAATTTTCAAGTCTACTCTGATTAAACTGGAAAATATTTCTAATAATCTTGTATGCAATTTAGCTAGTTTTATTTTTTTTGTTCAGTTCACAGATAGTCTGATGTATTTGACTGCAGTACAAAACGGCGTCTTTCGGGTCCACCACGAACTGTCCCTCACAGGAATGAGAGCATCCCTTCCCACACAACAGGACTTCCAAAATGAATTCTCAGTCATATCCTACACCATGTCTTTATTGCTAGCGGCAAGGTATCACTAATTCTGTTCTCAATCAGTATACCAGGATTAGCAAGCTCAATTGTTAGTGTACAGGTCTCCCAAATAGAGAAAGGAATGGGGGACCGAACTGAACAAAACCATCGAAGAGAACACCATTAAAACAAGGGTTTGACTCAAACCTAATCCCCACTACATTTACACATTTATGCTAACCTATTCCTTTCTTAACCTATACTAAATTAGCCAATAAATAGCACTAGCTCTCTTTCATAGACCTAGCATCAGCCCTTACTTAAGTAATTTGGTCATCGCAGAACTAATTGAAGCGCGCCCTTTGCCCAGTTGGCAAACAGCCCATTTCGGCGTCGAGACTAAATAGCCTGAAAGCCTTTCCACTTTCTGACAGCCCCAATAGCTGACCGCCCTTACAGCACCGCCGCCAATTTGGTTCCCCAAAAATAATAGCTGATGTACTTTAAAGTACAAAAAGACATATGGTCTTCAATGGATGCCGAGTGATGTCGAGAGTCGAGTAATGGCAGTCTGACAGTCAATAATCGTTTAGTTCTGCAGTTATTCAATTTTTATTAAAAGTCATATTACATCAATTGGCGATTGCCCTGTGATAATTTATTTATTGGTTCTGAGACCATCTGAAGTTATCTGGTCAATTTGAGAGCGGTAGTTATTGTGGATCAGGTTTTAGGAGACTCATTTTTGGAGTTCGGAGACGGAATTTCGAGCGGCCATTTGAAGTGCTTCCGGTGACCACAAGTCCATCAGCCGTTAGGACTCGTTTGATCAGATGTAGACTTCTGGTTAGTCAGAAACCATATAAAGGGAATATCAATTGCGAGACAGCACCGAAGACGGACTCTAGTGCGCCCATATACTGTCTCGGCCAGCGCAAGAGCGGTGTACCGCCAATAAAGGTAGCCCCTTAAGCGCTACCACACACGGTGCCGATTACATAGCCATACCGCCAAATAGTCAGTGCCAGTCCAACCATATGGCTTGGAGCTCCAAACCGGCACAACGCCTAGGACGGACTTTAGTGTATACCCGCTCACTGCCAGACCTTTGTGTTAAAATCTAAAAATAATTGTGATGTTAAACATCCTTAGATCACAATTTTTGCTAGTTAATTAATTAAATAACCAATTAAATGACAACAAATTAGCCTTAAACTAATCTTATTCTACATAATTTTCTCAAATTAAAGACTGTAAATATCTATCAAGATTTATTTAAGTTTGGCAACATATTTAAATCTATTTTTGGATTAGATCATACATCTATATTTTATACAAGAATATTTAATTTAACTTATAATTAAATAAGTTAGATATTTATTATGAAAAGGAAACAACATTGATAGGAAGTTTAAGCGGATGCTTAACATTTTAGCAGGAATATATTACAATCCATATTAAAAGAGTACACATCTAAACTTAAATTTAAATCCTGTGAGTTGACTAGCTAAAAATATTGTCTAAATTATATTTAAAATGTACTTATATTCACTAATTATCTTGATTGGATTTAAAATTATCTTGAATGGAGTTCATTGTCGTCTCATTTTTGAAGACAATTACAATGAACTAGATAAAAACAAATGGAATATTATTAGTGAAAGGCAAATTGTGCAAGTAATTTTTAAAAAATAATGTACGAGGTTTTTTATTAATGAAATTTTTTCTTGATTTTTATCAGAATTAAGTAATCAACCTGTTTATATCGATGATAATAATATCAAAACTTGCAATACTGAAAATGATGCAAATTTAAGAGTAATCAATGGAACCTTGGCGATTACAGCAAGACATTAACGATATTTTGACAGCTTGGTTACAACCGCAACAATTGTGTCGAAGAGAAGTTTCTATTTTAGTGATAATTCGAAAAGTTTTTTATTCAGAATAAGAGCAGCATTTCCTAAAATCAAAGGGCTCATACCTAGAGTGTATTTATCTGCGCTGAATCAAAATCAACAATTTTTCAACAAAAATATTAATCTTCTGGGTCTTATTTATAAAAGTAATGAAACAAAAGCAAAGAATATGATTAATTCCCAAGATTATGATATGATTATGGCAAATAATAATTTTACCTGGGCTTTAAATGGCATAGTATATTCTAGTAAATTTGCAAGTGATCAAGATGAAAGTTTTGGTGATTTTTCATATATATCTGGAGTCGACTATAAATTGATTATAACCCTGGAAATTGATAAGAAGAAACTCGAAAGTAAAAATGATCAGGATTGTTACACAATGCTAGTTGACTATATAAAAGTCTATGAATTTAATCAAACAGAAAATTATCAAGCTGATAATCAAGAAAATCAAACAAATTTAACAGAACTTTGCCATAGTGTTCAAACATTGGGTGATCAAGCTTATATCA
>JAQIWP010001023.1:0-17921 GCA_034695525.1 Euzetes globulus | reverse complement strand
CTTCTCACTCGAAGCTTCTCAATTTAATAACTTCTACTACTAACAACTATTATTAATTATTATTAAATTGCAATATACTTGGTTGGCTAACTCGCAACCCTCATCAGGCAGACTAAGCAGTCATAGATTAGCCAAGCAGTGATCAGACAGAGGGAGAGCTGAAGTTCTGTTGCAGACCTCTCTTACAAACTTTTTAAAAAAGGGCTTTAAACAAATAAACCATTCCTGCTCTGAAATCTGATTTTTTTGGATGAAGTTATTAAATTGAGAAACTTCGAGTGAGAAGCTCCAATAGTTGAAACTGTAGCTAGATAAGTCTAGCATTTATTTTATATTTTACTATCTTCAACTACCAAAACAAAATTTTATACTATTAAATATTTGTTGTATATTAAATATTGACTTTTAACTTGTTTATGCACAGCATTCATTATGTTCATTAAAATGACACTGGGTTTCACATTCTTTTTTGGGGTTTCTGTATATTTATTTATATTTCGTGACAGTTATTTTGGATAACTGTTGCTAAGTTGCCAAGCTATATCCTAATTTGAGAGCATTCATTGCCCCTCTGCTTTCGAGGAACACATTTTTCCAGTTTCAAACAATTTTGATTGACATTGCTGCCATTCTAATGAGCAAAGAGTGATCCTGTCAAATTTCACTAAAATCCGTCTATTTGAATAGTTATTGCAGTACTTTTTGATTTAAATAGCTTATTTTGATAAAATTCAGGGCAAATCTTGTGAGTTCTTTGATAATGGCCTTATGATGAAAAATAGCAATGATGAATAATTGTTTAAATATGCTATTTTAGGAAAGGACTGGATTGTAACTTGCCATTATCCTTTCATTCTTTAGCTATTTTTTGTTGATTCGTTTCAAACATGTTATCACTTGTTTACTCATTTATCATTTACTCTAAAAAATAGCATTTTTATCGTTATTTCAAACCATTTTTAACGCATTCAACAAATTATAACAATTTGTAATCTGAAAAAAATATAAGAATTTGATCTGGATGTTTCAATTTTGAAATAATTAATTTTGGCCAAAAAGCTGCAAATAATTAAAAGCCATTCTATTCGAGTAAATAATTAGATTTTGTGAAATCAGATGAAAAGGTTGTAACTCATATAATATAAACGTTCAATGAAAGCACTCAATCTATTTGGTAAATATGTTTAAATAGACGTATGTTTGCCATAGTTTTTATCAGAATTGTCATAACACTGATCACATTTGCCGATAGTTTGTAGAAAATAGTTGAAAGGATTGATTAAAACCTCTTATAGTGTATGTAAATGTCTAACGTTTAACGAATGCAAACCTTATATTCGCGTTACTTAACATTGAATTTGAAAAAACTTCCACTCAAGTATTAGCGAACCAAAATGGCCCAGTATTTCAATTCAGTGTTCATTTTAATTAATTTTATTTTAATTAATTACTTTGTTTGTCTTTCGTTTTGTGATAACCAGAGCTATGAAGTTATATTTTATAATAGCTCTGCCCTCGAAATCATTGAGAATTTTGACTCAAATTCATCAATTTATAATCGACATCAACTATCATCTAGGAATATAAACAATACTAGACTGAAGAATAGTGAATATAGCGGTCAACGAAGGAAATGCCAAAGTTATCGTGAATGCCACGAACGTGAAAATTGCTGTCAATATGATGTGCATAACGAGGAAAAAGTTTGCATTGATGCTTATAGGTGCAAGGGTAATTTTTAAATCGGATTCACGAAAACTGAATTAATCTGACAAATTTGCTTTCTCAAAAGGACCACTAGGAAAAGAATGCAATAGCAGCAGCCCCTGTCAAACAGAGCTATTTTTGGAGTGTCCGTCGAGTTACAGAGTTGTCTATGGTCAAAAGACCTGCCAGTGCAAAAATGATCGTACTTTTGATTTCATCCTCGCTAAATGTGAGCTTAAGACCGATTACAGTAAGTTTTCGAAAATCCTTTTTATTGAAAGCGTACTGAAAATGGTCACATAAGACACAGGCTCATCAATGCAGATATACAAGATTACAATGATATTCGCCTCCTGTTGTTTGGCACTCATTCTCATCATATTTCTCGTCTGTATATTAAGGAAGTCGTATTGCGTACCGCGAAGGCAAATGATGCCATTGGATAATGCAACAATTCCCGATATTTTTACACTGTTCCCACATGTTGGCAACTATGATGGCGGTCCCCTTGCAGACGGCACTCTTCCCCCTTTTGAAAAGCCCCCCACTTATGACGAGACACTTACACTTATTCGCAATGAGATAGGAATACCTCCTCCGGCTTATAGAAGCGGGAACTCTCCTAATTCAACAAACCCTTCTACTCCTGAGATGAGCACAAGAGTTTTGATAACAAATCCTACGCTATTCACAGTGAATACAGAGAGCATCCGGATCAATTCTGGCATAAACTCATCTAGCGATGAATCACTGGCAGGTCCCAGTGGCAGTGGTACTAGTCGTCAGGGTATTGATAACCCAGCCTTTTGTTAATTTATTAACTTTATCTTAATTACTATAAATTCAATATTTAGAATGAAATTCACTATTTGTCTCATTATTTGATTTCATAAATACAAATAATTTTAGTTAACGAATGCATTTCACAATCATTTTCCTAATAAATTTGAAGAACAAAATACGATAAGAAAAAATTAGACAATAGTTTTATCGTTGCTTTTATTGCTCCGAAATTGTTATTATTCAACAATTTTATGATCAATTTCCAAATAATTGTAAAAATTTCGTCATTTCTATCCGTTTCAAAATTTAATTTGTTTTCTCCGTTGTTTTTCAAATTAGTTTCAAACCCGAACTTTGCTTTCAATTGACTTTTATCTTAAAGATATACCCCTTTTGTTACAAAAATGGAAAACAAAAGTTTGGAGTATTTTTCAATTTTGATTGCTTTGTTAATGAACTTTATGTCTTTAATAGACAGTTATAATTATCTGTTATTTTCGCCTCTTAGTCGTTATTGAGGAACAACTGTTCCGAAGGATATATAACTTCAATATTGAAATCCTGGATTTAAGAGTTGTTACAATTTCTTGCATTTTGATTAAAAGTAAATGATAACGAGTGCCAAAGGTTTAGATAATTGCTAAGACAATTATGAACATGAGCTTTGCTGCAATCCTCAGTTCAAGTCCCTTAACTCTTCATAAATTGTGATCAAGTGTTCGGAGAATTTGAAGCACTTTTTAAGTTATTATAATTTAAGTCACTTAATGATTATTTCCCAAATTATCATAATGTTGCTGACTTTTCACTCAAGAATCATGGAATAACTTCCCAGGCTATTAAAAAAATTCAGTCAGAACCAGTTTTTATTGTCTTGGAAACAGCTATTGACTCAGAAATAACAATCAATTGGTTCTGGAATGAGCCCATTATCACTACAATCAGATCATTGCCATTCATTTCAGTGCAAATTCTTTTCCGCTTAGAAATTTTAATAAACTTGACTTCGCAAAAAAGACCTTGTTTACTACTTTCTAATGATGAATCATAGAAAAACGCTATTTGTTTAATTACTAATTCTTATAAAAGTATTTTGTTTTTTAATGTTTTCATTTATAATCAAAAATATTAAGATATAAGTTATAATAAAACAGTTCATCGAATAGCTATTCAACGAACTTAAGGACAAATGATTGCACTCTATTTTATCGATTACTTTCTATATACAGACAATTGAAATAAATATTTGTGAGAATAATTTAATAGGCATTTAGTGATCAGAGGAGTCCGGCATCTCTTGCCATCGTATAGAAGGTTGACTCAGAATTTCCGAGAAGAGCTTTTGGAGTATCGTATTCTCGAATCACTCCGTTATCCATAACAAGAATCATATCGTAGTCCAGAATTGTGTTCAATCGATGAGCGATTGTAACGATAGTACAGTCTTTGAATTCTTTACGAATTGTCTCTTGAATTAAGTCATCGGTTTCGACGTCGACGGCAGCGGTCGCCTCATCCAACACTAGGATACGCGACCTTCTAAGTAGAGCTCTGGACAAACAAACCAACTGCTTCTGACCGACACTCAAATTGCCGCCGCCCTCAGAGATCTCATGATTTAATTGTAGTGGAAGAGATGCCACAAATGTCTTAAGATGGGCCAACTCGAGTGCTGTCCAGATCTGGTCGTCACTGTAGCGGTCAAACGGATCCAAATTGACTCTTAATGTTCCGGTGAAAAGAACCGGGTCTTGAGGTATGATTGTCAATTTGGACCTGAGCTCATAGAGTCCTATTTTCGAAATGTCGACCGAATCAATTAGAATGGTTCCACTCGACGGCTCAATCAGTCGGAACAGAGCCAAAGTCAAAGACGACTTTCCGGCTCCCGTACGACCAACAACACCCACTCTTTGACCCGACTCTATTTTTATATCGATTTGTTTAAGAACTAAATCGAGTCCTTCTCTGTATCGGGTGCTGTAATTATCAAATTTGATTAAACCATTTTGAGGCCACTCCTCATCCGGTTTGGTCTCGTCATTGAACCACTCGGCCTATAATTTATAAGACATTAAAATCACTTAAAATTTAAACAATTGATAAGAAATGTTACTTCAGTCGGGGTTTGTGTGTATTCAACACATCTCTCGACTGACACGATGTCGGTCTCAAGTGTTGTACTCGCGTTCACCAAACGTTCCAAAGTTGACGTTATTTTCATGGCATAACTTAATGTCAGACCAGCCATTCCTGGACTGATTGAATTTCTCATAAATATTACGAAGAGAGCGTCCACTAAAACAATAGTATATCCGAGAAATTCGAGTCGAGTGGAGAGCCATCGATTGGCGACAGTCGACTCAAATGTTGTGTTGTGATGGGTATCAACGCGGAGGTTAAACTCGTCGGTAAACTGTTTGGTCATTCCGTATCCCCTTATATTAGAAGCCCCTGAAAGTGTTTCGGAGAAGTGTCCGATCACTGGAGACCTGGCGTTCGATTGAATTCGTCTCAACTGTCGGGAAGTACTGATATAAAAGCGTTGAATAAAATGATATAAAAATCCTAATGGAATGACTGCTACTAAAACATATGGAGTTTCATAGCCTATGATAGCGAAGGACACGACGGCGTTGAAGAATGTGCTCATAACCATACGAATACTCATTCCGAGGACAGTGTCCGACGTATCGATATCTTTGGAGAATCTGTTGAGAATGCGTCCCATCGGTGTTGTGTCGAAGTGTGAAATGGGAGCTCTCATCATATGGATCAGCATTTCATTGTGTAGTATTTTAGACCCATGAAGACAGGCCAGGGTTATAGAAATGGTTGCTATCAATGTGAAAATAGTTTGTCCCCCTCCCAGAGCCCCATAAACTCCAAGTCTTAAATTTCTAAGGGAATCATCGAATCTTGTGTTGGGATCGAGAGAGTCGTCACTCCAGGCGGAAAGCCATAAACTGGAACCAAAACTTAAGGCACTTAAGCAAACGTCAGACATGAGGACAGCAAAGAGACTCCAAACGCCCACTTTCTTCAGGTAATCCACATAAACACTCAATTTGACAGAACCGGTCTCTGCGTTCTCCTCTTCAATAAGTCTTCCTCTTTTGCGCCCCCTTTCCTTCTGTCCTTTTGGTTTTGTTGACTTCTTTTGACTTTCGGTTAGACTAGTCTTCGAGATGGCGGAGAGTGTCCTCTTCCTGACCTCTTCAGTACTTGAAGTGCTTTTATTGAAAGATATTGTTCTTTCTAACTCTGGTTTAATCTTAGATATAATCTCTCCGAACACTTCCATGTCTTCTTCTTCGAGTGGTTCGTTTGAATTTTCGAGATATTGAATGAGAAAATCGGCAAAATTGCCTCTTCTTTCGAGAAGTTCATTATAAGTTCCGAACTCAGAGATGGATCCGTCTTTCATTACCACTATTTCGTCGACATTCGGCAAAACTGATATTCTGTGCGTCACTAAAATTCGAGTTTTATTCCTCAGTAAACCATTAGAACCAATGACCTGATCGAAGACCTGTTTGCCAACATGTGCGTCCAGTGCTGAGATCGGGTCGTCCAACAAATAGATATCTGCCTCTGCATAACAGGCTCTGGCCATCGATACTCTTTGCTTCTGACCACCGGACAAATTAATGCCTTTTTCACCGATTTCTGTGTTTTCTCCACCGGGAAGTATCTCGAGGTCAGGTCGAAGTGCACAACAGTCGAGAACTTTATCAAATTTTCTTCTTTCCATTTGTTTCATAAAAAGGACATTATCTTTGAGAGTGGAGTTCATGATCCAGGCCGTTTGTGGCACATATGCAACACTACCGCTAACATTAACCAATCCTTCAGTTTTGATCATATCCCCCAAAATAGCTGAAAGAAGTGATGATTTGCCACTTCCCACCTGTCCCACCACTGCAATCAATCTATTCTTCTTTACATTGAGTGAAACATTGCTCAGAATAGGAATGACATCATTCTGAGACCAAGCAAACGATGCATCTTCAATGACGATTGGATGGTCGCCTCCCGGGTTGTGATCGATGGCATCGAAGTCCAGTTCATCGCTATTCAGGTATTTGTTTATTCTTTTTAGTGATACTGAAAACTGAACATAGAATTCATTAAATTCAGTTCATATTTATTATAAGCTTCAGATTTAAATACCATAACAAAATTTGTGATTAGATTTGGAACCATAGTTAAGGGTCGGCCCAATATTCCGAAAAGGGAGAGAGAAACGAAAGCGATATTTGCGTCCAACACATTGTTTCTGTCAATTAATACAAAAACAGCAAAACTGATGACAGAAACCTGAGAACAAAAAAAAATGTTAAATTTGAGTTGTTTTATACGGTTTGTGCATTTATACTGACCAGGACTTGTGCTGAACTGAATGAAAAAATGATGAATCCATGGTAGAAAGCTCTGGAAATCAATTTGCTAATTTCACTATTCCTCAGTTGCATAACTTTCTCATTGAAGGACTGTTCCCAGGCATACATTTTCCAGACTCGGATTCCACTCAGTATTTCATTCATAAGTTTGATTCGTTTGTCTTTTAGTTTCATGAGCGACACCTGAAGTAAACGAAGACGCGCCGCAACGAATCCATTGATTGGCATCAATATTAACATAACTACAACTCCGGCCAGAGTTGCAATTCCTAACTGTTGCCACAATAGATAAATAGCGATCACGATTTGAAGCGGCGCCGACCACATCTGGTTGACCATTGGCACAAATTCGACGATACGGTGCGTATCCATTGTCATCAGATTTACTATCTCTCCGATTGTGAAACTTTTGCGACCATCGTTTGATAGCATCAAACTCTGAAGACAAAGTTCTGAATTATTTGAATGAGCATGGTCATTGACATACCTTCTTATAAATTGTGTTGGTGACACAGGCTCTCATTTTAAGTCTGATCAAATTTCCATAATACATGTTCTGGCTGGCCACTAAAGACTGGATCATTGATGAGACAAATATTATGAATGAATAAGCGATTCCTTTCCAAAGAGGTTCTGTTGGTTCGGACACGAAAGAGATTAGCCAGTCCAGTACAGTCGGACTGATAAATGTCATCAGACTTGTGCACAATCGGAATGAAAATAGCATCAGAGCATAAGCCCAATAGGTCTTCAACAGAGGCAAAAGAATACCAGACCTTCTGGTCAGTACTTCTTCCTGTTTAATGATATTATAATCAGATCCACTGATTGGGACGACTTTCCTTTTTGAACGGCTTTTGTAATAGTTTTTGTTGAAGAATTTCAGATTATATTCAGTTAGAAATGTTTTGAGCGGTGCCCACATATCATCTAAAGTCAATGGTCGTTTATATCCCAAAGTGATGAGAGGGTTGACCCACCAGAAAGTCAACGCTGAAAGGAATGACGCTCTATTGATAGGACATTCTTCCTGTTAATTAAATTTCATTAAATTTCAGATAAAACTTCATAAGGAATACCTTTTCGTTGTTTGTCTTCACAATTACTTTATCGGCGAAACAACAAAGTATTAATTGACAGACAATTATCGGCGAAGAAGCCATTCTTGTGGCAAATATTGTATCCGAAACCTTCTCTTCCATTTGGCCCTTAAAAAACAATTTAATTAAATTTCGACGAATAACTATTTAAAATTAAAATGCATTACATTTGAAAATACAATCGAAAGTAAAGTTCGATAGTTTATAATTGAAGTCAATGATAGTAAAAGCCATAAAAAGAAAAGGGCGGCCGATGTGTGGATGCCTTTCCGGCGCTCATATAATATCAAAGTAGTGGACAGAATCTAATCGGAAGGAAAATTAAAAATTAGTCTTTTGTTGAAATGTTGTAATAAAAGTCTCACAAAAGTGAATAATCGTATAAATGGTGTATAGTATGAGACGGGAAAGACGGCCGACAGATTCTCCGCCCCATTTACCAATTCGATACAACTCAGAATGACCAGAATTAATGATAAAACCTGAAAAAACATGGTTTTTTTTAGAAAAGTGCACATTTAAGTTAAAAATTACAGTTTTTATGATATTCAGACATGTCCAGGGAAGTGCTGGTCGTTTCAAACCATTATTCGCGTAAACCTCTATGGGAGCTAAGACCCAGAATAAAGCACAGGGTGCATATGTGAGAGCTGTTTCTTGGAAACATTGCGTAAAGTCCGGGTTATCAGTGTTCCAAGACTTGTCTAAATCCTAAATAAAAATTCAAATTTTGTTAAATTTATTCAATTGATTCAATCAAATGAGAAGATTATTCATTAATTACTGCAAATCGTTTCCTCAATAAAATTTTTTTATCCATAAAAATTAAATTATAAGTAAAGTAAGGTATGGAAAATAAAATAACGACATGATTTCAACTTCTAAATCAGAATTTTAGCTTGATCAAACTATCACGGAAAGAGTGATAAACTTAATTTTTCCTAAAGGCATTGTATTCATTCCATAATGAAAGAGTTTTAATAAAAATGTGCCTTAATGGAAAGTGTTGATTTTACTATAGATTGGAACGGCTGTCAATTTTCCACTTTCACATTGTATTTATCAAATTAGCAAGGGAGTGTCGCCCGATTACTAATATATGTAATTTTATTTGAATGAAAAAACAATTAAGAGTAATAAGAATAATAACTAAATGCATTTATATTGAAAACTGTTAAGATCATTCAAATAATTAGCTAATTATAAACAGCTAGAGGATTTGACTAAACTTGATAAACTTGTTTGTAAACTTAAATTTCAAAGTTCAGCTTGTTTAATTAAAAACATAATAATGTTTAGTTGACTAGACGTTTGGTTAAAAACTAGTAAAAAACAAATAGTATCCCGGTAATGACTTTACTAATGAACTGTTAAACTTTTTAAAAAAATAATTTATTCCACAAATTGATTACAAACCCAGTATTCAGATCCGCAAAACGAGTCCATTTGAACGAATGCTTGATTTTCTTTGACTTTTTAACGAAACAAATCGTTTTACATCACACCTGACATCACAACGCAAATGATGAGTACTATTCGTAGTGAAAGTTTGTAAAGACAGTACTTTTTTACAATTAGCACAGCCTTGGATTCTTCCCAGCATTGAAAAACGCCCCCAAAAAAGATGTCATCAATAGTTATTTACATTGAGAAGCGAACAAAAGAATTTATCATTCATTCAATTATCACCAGAACTACTCTGAACTAAAGCACAGGGAACTGATTCGGGGCTATCACTCATTTCAAAAATAGTTCAGTGTATCGTTAGAGCACTTCACAAATGTTTACGTACTTTGCAATCAATAGATTATCGCTTGAAAGTCGTTTTCTAGTAAAATATCGATTGAACGGTAGATAAAAGTGCAAAACTGTTTAAATTATTGCAGTTCATCGATTGATCATAACTTATGACAAACGCATTGTTCGCCAATTAATTGCAAAGATTTCTATCAAAAAATCATTTTTGGTATTTTTCCAACTCTTTAAATAGGCTTTCAATTGTTCATTGAAACGACTATTCATTAATAAATAGACTATCGAAAAGAATAAGGTGCTCTTGGTCATAAACAAATAACATAAATAGCAAGTAGTGGTCAGGTATGGACACAAAACTCTTTCATTGGATGGAAGCGTAACGAAAAATTTTTTGAATGAATTTATGTGGAATCCAGAATTAGTAAGGCTGAAGATAAAAAAGACCAAGAAAAATTTCAAAATTATCAAGGTTCTTTGTTCTTTAGAAAACGTTTTTATCCCAAAGTGATTTGAAAGTTCAGAATCGGAAAAATGATAGACCAATTTAGCCGTCAAATAAGCTATCAAAAGGGAAGGAACAACATATTGGAGTGCAATCCTTGTTATTCTGGTCATCCTTTTGAATAAAATTGAAGAATTCCATTCTTGCAAATAGTTTTGTTCGTTAAGACAAACCAATGAATAGTTATTGTAATCGAAGTAATAAACTTCCGAAGTAACCAAAAATGGTATCGAAGATACGAAACTTGAGAACCAAATACTGATTAAAAGTGTTTTATTAGATATTCTATTTAAAGGGTTTAGTTGTGGGAAAACTTTGGTTATTCCTAAATATTGATCACATGAGAGGACATTTATCGACAGTGTGGTGGCGATACGTGAACTGGCATTCAAATAGTTTGTTATCGATTGAATGATGAAAGGCGTGTCCACTTGAGGCCTGGTACTGACTGTCACCGGAATTATTATTGGAAATAATATGACGACATCCAGAAGAATGTTGCAAAACGTTATGTTTACCACTAAAAGTGTTGTTCGTTTTAAACGCATTTTGTTAAGCATTAAAAATAGAATTCTCACACTTAACAAGTTAAAAAAGAGAGCCAACACCTTTATAACAAGGAATAAACCCAAAATTACCAATTCAAAATAAGTCAATTTCAGTGCAATAGTCATTTTGAATGAATTAGATATTCCAAAATAGAATCTTTGAGAATATTTATAACTTTTATTCACTGTTCCTATTTGTTACCAGTCATTGTTTTAATGAATTATTCAAGACTCCTTTAGGACTCCTTTGTGATTGCTGAATTTATTTACTTGAAGGCTTAACTTTCATCCGATGCTTAGTTAATGATTATTCAATTTCAAACAACAAACGCAAAATTATCTGATATTTTATTTTGCAATAATGAGAAGCTTTAATGAGAAGTTATAAACTTATTTGACTGATAGGTTGGAATTTCTCAGAATTAATTTCACAAGAATATATCGCAATAATGCCACAAACTTCAATTGGTGACAAACTGTTGACATGATAGACAAGTTTCGGTAACAACTGTGAAATCACTCACAATTTGAGACCCTATGACTAGTTGTATGGGAAAGAGATACTGATTTCACCTGCAATTTGACTGAATTTTATAGGCAAAGACTTAAATTTCAAACAGAACTTGAAAAAGAACTTTTCACTTGAAATAAATGACTGAAATTTAACCGAGAAATTCGAAGCTATCAGTCAAATATTCAGTCATTCCTCCCCAACTATCAGTCAAATAAGTTTATAACTTCTCATTTAAGCAACGATTGAAAAATGCAAAACAGGAAATAATTTCACCAAATTTTAATATCATTAGTTTTGTATGAATTTTCATATAAAATATTGTCGATTATATAGAATTCGTTAATTAATTATGAGATATGAATCGTATTTAAAATAAGTTAATCTCTCAAACATTTAAAGAATTTGAAAATCTATGCAATAATGATATGAACTAAAAGTCGTAAGAATTGTACAAAATTACGATGACTTGGATTTTGTGCTCTTCTTCATTAAGGTCTTCCACGAGTCTTTACGTGACTCTTGAGGTCTAAACCATTTGTTGTAGACATAGAATTTGAGAGTTAGGCCGCAATTGACCTTTTCTTTTGCTTCGCAATTACCCGTCTCCTGATTGAAGGCTTTGTTTGTCTCACAATACAACTGGTAGTCCTTCAGCTTTCCCTTTGCGACTGGAATGCAAACGTGAAACATCTTGCAATCAGTCTGAGTGTCGGCATAGGCTATTCCGGGCACTTTGTCTTCGCAGATAAATGAAGTTATAATATGTGGAGCCGACAAAAAGTCGAAAGGAGATGGAAGCTGTCCTTTACGTCGAGTGGGAGCTTCACGTTTGCTGCGCACTGGCGGTGAGACCGGGTTTCTGCCTTGGATTGTGTCGTTAGGCAGTGCATAATCCACATATTCGTATTCATACTCCGGTGGTGGAGCAGCGGTTGTACTTGTGGTCACTGTCGACGTGAATTGAGTTCGTCGTGAATTTTGAGGAGGAGCTGCTGCGAGAATGGGAGCTGTTCGCGAAGGCTGTGATTGAGGCCTAGCCTGTGGTTGAGGTCTTGCTTGAGGCTGTGGTCTAGCCTGAGGTTGAGGCTGTGCTTGTGGTTTTGGTTGAGGCCTGGATGCTTGCGATCTCCATGGCTGAAGGGCTGCCGGTTTGTAGTGCTCCTCCTGCCCTTTGCTATCAATGTTTCCGTGAACCGCATCATAATACCGGGTCGAAATTGCACAGTAAACTACAATTATTTTACCAGATTATATAAAAATATTTCCCAAGAAATGAATGAAGTTACCTTGTTCATGATCAGCACAAACTCTAGTTGACTGACTGAATAATGTTCCGTTAGGACAGGCAAAGCTTTGCGCACTCAAAGATCCCCTTTCATTAGCGATACACACATAATATACCGCACACTTAGTTTCGGGGTCTGCATAATAATGTCCAGCTTCTTTGTCAGCACATGAGAATCCAGTCTTGGGATGTGCGTGCACGTTGACAAACGTTGGAACAGCCCGACTGATGGGACCACCCGCTTGTGAGGGCACGTCTTCTTCGTAATCAAAGTCGGTTGGATTTTGACCCAAAACCGAAGCACTCAATAGAGTAATAAAAAACGCTTTGAACAGAAAAATAAAAAATCAATCAAATAAATTCAAAAACGTTTTTTCGTTTAAAAAATCAATTCAATAAAAATTAGTTAATCAAAAAGCAATTTGTAAGTACCTCTGAATATGTATTTTCTCATGACTTGTATTTCCTACAGAAGACAAACAAATATGCTGTCGATCTGTTCCAAAGAGCAAAATACAAGTGAATCTGAACTAAATCGAGAATTAGTTAACTTTCGCAGAAGCGATAGCACACCACACAAAGTGGAACAGATGTAAATCAATGAAATGAGGAAAAGATTTTTGCACAGTTAGGTTAGGGCACATGAAAGCCGTTCAGAGCATTAGAACACTAATCAATGCATTAGCCGCTGCTCTTAAGGTCGAGCATAACATAACTTTTTATTTTAATATTCAACTCAAGAAAAAAGGAGATTTTGGTCCAAATCGAGTTTTATAGACAGATAGCGGTGGCGTTGGTTCACAATTAGTGGAATTGGCTGCCAATGACTGCCAGTAAGGCATGTCTTCTCAAAACTGGTGTAGCGATTGATAGATTGGAACAAATCATTCGCACAATTCGTTCACATATTAAACAAGTTTAGTGTTCGAGTCAGACCTCAATTCGCAAATTAGAGCATTGCTTGTGAAGAAAAAGGGAGAGACTCTCCTAAGACTTCACAAAAGATAGCCATTCAATTCAATTCCCATTTAATTATTGATTTTTCTGTGAATAACATTTCATTAAATGCAAAAATACTTTTAAAAATAGAAATGGCATTAAAATCACTGATATTTTCATAACATTTTCATAATAATGATAAACAAATAATTTAACAAAAAAAGACTTAATGAATAACTTGACATCAATTTCATTCATTTTTAAAAAATCTTTTCTTTATTTTTTTTCTCATGAAATTCAGTCGTTCCTTATTATAAGTCACAATTGATTTAATGAATTGAATTTATTTAAAACTCAAAAGTTTCGATGAAAAGTAAATTTGTTTTTCAATTAATAGAATAAAGTGTTTGATATGAGAATCAGAGCTGTTATCAGAGGAACAGAATAATTCAAAAGCTATTTATTCTGAGTTTACGATTAGAAACAGAGATATAATAAGTTCACAAAAATTAATTTAAGAAAGAATTAAAATTTAATATTAATTAGAATCAGAATTTATAATAAACTAAAATATAAGTCATTTATTGATTCAAAAGTATATCAGAGGTGAGAATAAGTGCTGTAAACTAAAATAAATTCAATTTTGTCTTTAATTAATAATTACAATACGATTCGGAGTAAAAGTGAAATCATTTGTGTAATAAAAGAGTCGCTCAAAAAAAATTAGAAAAATTAAGTTAAAATCTAATCGTGTGATTCACTGGCTTTAGAACGCCTGGACTTCAATGCCTTTTCCCTCAAAGTCTTCTCTAATTCTTCTAATTTTTGTTTTGCCGGCGTTTGTGCGGACTCTGAGTCGGAGCTCTTTCCTCGCTTTGAACTCTTCTTATGTTTTTTGTGTTTCTTATGCTTTTTGTGATGTTTTTTATGTTTCTTTTTCTTCTTTTTCTTATTCTGTGGGGACGAGTCGTCACTGCTCTCAGAATCGCTTACTTTCTTCTTTCGCTTCTTTTTCTTTGGTTTTTTGTCCGAATTATCGGATTTGGACTTTTTGGGGACCGGAGACTCAGAGCCAGACTTGTCTGAATCCGATTCTGGTTCGCGTTTCTTAACATCTTCGGGAGAGCCGTCACGTTTACGCTTAACGTGTGCCGGAGAGGGTGACCTGTGTCTGGCGGGTACTTTACCTCTTTTTGGCGATGGGCTGCGGGAACCGCTGTCATCACTCGACTCACTTGAATAGAGTTTGGCCGGCAATTTACCGCCACTCGGAGGGGAAGCCTTTCTAGCATTCGCTGGTTTGGGACTCGGCTGACGACCTCTACTCGCTATCGGAGATCTATTTTTTTTCAAAAACAATCCATAAAAACATCAATTATTTAATTTAAGGCCAATTAATGTTAAGAAAATACTATTAAAATTTTAAGGTATTTGTGAAAATTTTTAGCGATTGATAAACAGGTTTAGTATTTTCGACACAAAAACTATTAAAAGCTTTAAATTTAAAGCAATTAAACGTTTGGACAGAAAAACCACATTTTGGGCTCAAAATACGGAAACACTAATTAATAACACAATAAACCGATTAAGGAATGGGAGAAACGAAAAGTCGACAGAAAAAAGTTTGAACTTTCAATGGAAAAGAGTGGGAAAACCAATAATTATAAGCGACTAATAATAATACCTTTGATATAAAAATTATGAGTTTTTAAACTCAACCCAAATTCAAAAATAACTGAATATTAATGAAAACTGAATGAAAATAACTAAAAAATATTGAAATGAACTAATATTTTACGTAAAACTCAATGCAATAAAAAAAAGTCCTCCAAATGAAGATCAAAAACAAGTGTTTTTCTTTTGCTAGGTACTCTAGGCACTGAATAATTAAGCACAAATTTGGCAGCGATAATGATCATTAAAATTATCTTAAGATTAATAAATTAGTCTTAAAATTAAATTATGAATAAATCAAAAGTTAATCTATAAAATAAATCTTAAATCTTATATCAATCTATAAAGTGATAGAAATTGTGTTAATTTACTCGTTCTTATGTTTTTGGTCGCGAATCGGTTCCTCTCTTTTCACAACGATTTTATCTTCACTTCTAATCGAGTTTTTCTGATCTCTTCGACTAATGGGAGAAAGTTTTGATCTCTCAGAAGTCAAAGGTTTGGGTGAAGGCGAGACAGTTCTGTTCTGAGTCTGTGTAGGCATAGGCTTAGAATAAGACCTTCGATCGGATGAGGCAGTCATTGTTGAGGGCTTAACAGGAGATGGAACCGCTGGCTGTTTAGGTGACGGCTCGCGCTGTCCTACTTTCCTGGCAGATGGTGGCGATGGCGAACGTCTTTGTAGTCTTTGATTAGCTCTGTTGGCCGGCGAAGGAGAGGGTGATCTTCGTCTGATTTTAGGATCAGGTGAACGTCTTCGTGGCATTACTGGTGACGGGGAACGTCTTCGTGGCATTGCTGGTGGTGATGGTGAACGTCGGGAATGTCGTGGGGGTGACCTCATTGGTGGTGAACGACGTCTGACCACACGGTTGGGTGAACCTGAAGGCGAACGACGTCTAACTGGTGATAATGAAATAGAGCGGCGCCGACGCGGAGAACGTGATCTTCGACGCGGAGAAAATGGAGATCTGCGTCTACGCGGAGGCGATCGGAACCGACCCTCAAATCGAGGGGCCCATCGACGCCCAGAATAATAATTACGTCTCGGTGACCAGGGACGACCACCATAATTTCTTGGACTTCTTGAACGACTGCGAGGACTACGGCTACGACTTCTTCGTCTCAAAGAACGACTTCTGGAACGCCTTCTTCGCTGAGGAGATACCGAACGACGTCTTCGAGGAGACGCAGAACGCGATCGTGATTTGGAAATAGATCTGGATTTGGATCTCGACTTCGACGCAGACTTGGATTTCGAGTGCGAACCCGATTTGGATGCTGACCGCGAACCAGATTTGGAGGAGCGGTCGCTTTTGTCAGAACCGCTTACAGATTCACGAGACCTGTACTGTCGCTTCTTATCGGGTGTCGGACTTTTCTTCGAGTCAGGGTTTGGGTTCGGTTTAACCACTTTGTCCTCCGGATCGGGTCTTAATTTAAGAGCTGGCGATGGAGAGCGAGAGCTCGGAGGAGAACTACTCTTACGTTTAGGTGTAGGCGTACGAGAAGCAGACGAACCTTTTGGTGAAGTTCTAGCAGTTCCTCTGCTCGGACTTCCAAACTGTCGTTGTTTTCTTACTGGTGAACGAGATTTACTTCTGGATCTACTGAAAGAACGAGATCTACTTTTACTGACAGACGGCGATCTTCGAGGCGGAACTCTTCGTCTGGGACTCGGACTCCGTCTGCGCGGACTACGAGAACGACGTCTTGATATCGGCGATCGCCTGCGCGGAGAACGAGAGCGCGATCTCCTTCGAGGTGGTGTACGGGAACGACTTCTTTTGCGTACCGGTGACTTATCATTAGTCCTACCGTTCTTTGCCTTGTCGTCAGCATTCTTCAGCTCATCTGCCTTTGAAGCAAAAAAAAACAAATTCAGATTAAAACCAAAGGAGAGCCTGAGTTAGAATGAGTTGAATACCTGACGCTTTTTAATTTCTTCCTTTTTCATATTAACAAACTCCTCGGGAATACCGTCGCCCGAGTTCTGAGCGCTAATCAATAGACCCCAGAGTTCTCCCATAAATTCTCGGGCTTTCTTTCCATTGAGAAATCCGGTCAAATTGATTTGCATAAGCTTTCCGTCAGGGAACTGATCAAGGATAAGATTCGGGGAAGAAATACAACATTAGTCGGACTCGATTTAGTCATTTATACAATTAATTCGACACTAAAATCATTAAATATTTAATTAAATATGAAAAATAACTATCGATTAAAACAATTGATGAGATTCTTGTTCGGCTCTCGTCTCAAATGGATGCGAATGTAATAACAGACTTGCCGTCAAAGACCCGGTTCTCTATTGACTATCGGTTTAGTTGAAACGCCTAAAAGACTGATCACAAAAGACTAAATCAGATAAAAGTCGACAAAAGCAGTATTGAAACAAACGCTAACAAATCTGTCGATTTTCAGATTTCACTCAAAGTTTACATTAAATTAAAGGTATTTATGGGATATTTGGGGAAAATTTAAGGAAAATTAAAAGAAATCAAAAGCAGAAGCGATGGTTAAACTAAAAGCAAATATTTTGTTTCAAATAATTAATGTTTAATGTATTTCGAGTACCATTCAGTTCACAGATATCTTCAGTCGACACGACTTTGAGGTCTTATTAAAGATTTGAGTCAGAATTAAGTCAATTGTCATAAGAATCCGTATTTGTGACAAACTTTGGGATCTAATGGATCAAAACCGCAAAC
>JAQIWP010001022.1:0-17945 GCA_034695525.1 Euzetes globulus | reverse complement strand
TGAGACTAATATTCAAATACAATTCAGTGTTTAGCCAATAATATTAATAGATTATTGAATGGAAACATTATGTCCTGTGCTCTATAATTGTTGTGCCATTAGTTGCCATTAAATATCTATACACCTGAGAATTCATCACAATTTCATAGAGTCTATGACATTGTGCTTATGATTAATGGCAGGCTATTTGGCCTTTTTTGTTGCTTCTCTTGTGCCTAATATTCGCCTCTGCCATCGGTTGCCATGCAGTTCATTAATGGCCAGCCTTTCAAACAAAGCCGTAACAGTCTGTCAGAGAGTGAGGGCACCCATTGTTTTCTTTATGCCATTTGGTGCACAAACTTATCATTTCTGTGGAGGAAAGTCTAAAAAGACTTCTGCATTAAATCAATTATAGCCCGTAAATGGAAGCATAAAATATCAAACGAGAAGAATGTTTGGCCACACATATGACTGGAATATATGGCGAAACAATCAGATATATTCACTGTTTAAAAAATATATTATGAGTCAGCTATTTATGCATTGTTTGCACACCAAATGTCTGGACTGATGGTTCTGGAGCTGAAGAATCATTTATTTTGAATATTTGTCTTCTCTTTTGATGTATTTGTTGAATAATATTCGTTTCAGTCGCGGGACGTATAATAGATCTGAACGCTATTTCCAGACCATAGCGTATAACCGTTGCTAATGTCCGATACGTTCACATTTCAGTGAGACTATCAGTTCAGTGCTGAGATCCGCCGCTCCTGTCGTTTCCTTCCGTCCTATCCGTTTGTCTGCAATATATGCATAACTGAATCGTTTGAATAGAAAAGACTGCAATTCTGGTGGAGTTGTGGACCGCCAGACGAGTACACTCCCGAAGCCGGCACATCACTGAACACACGGCTGAGCCCTTATCTATTAAATTATGTGTTAGTGTGCGGGACATCAGTTTTAGGTGACGATTATGTATGAAATAATACTTTAACTCAATTTTTAGCGACACTTTTCATCTGATTAGAAGTCGTTTTGCGATTGCATTCAATTTGAGCTCATTTTGTATTTTAACGATATTTTACGATAACATTAATGAGAAATACAATAATTCATATTCAAAACTATTGTCTATTATATCTCTCTCTAAACGTTAATGTCTTCCGAAGAGTAAAAACTTTTTTATTTATTTGATTAGGGATTAAATTGAATGCATATATTGTTTGAAAAATCTATAATTGAATGGATTTTCACAATTCAAACGCTGAGACTATTTTAGATTCAGTTTTCCTTTGATCCTCAGTTCGTATATTGAATTATAAGTCGTTATTTTGAATGAATGGCTCGTTTTGATCACATCTATCGCTATATTATTCCGGTTTTATTAAAAGGAACAGAAAAATACAATAAATAAAAATAAATAAAATCTATAACTCTTATAATAAATCTCTTCTTTTCTCTTCTGCATTGAATCCAATTGTGTCCAAAGAATATAAGTTATGGAAAGAGATTTAATTTTTATTCTCATATTTACGTTCAGATAAATCCAAGTGTCAAACATATCATTCCCATTGAATGAATAATAACCAGTTTTAGAACCAGAGCTCCGAACTGTCGGTCCATATTTTCCATTGTCTTTGTCTATTATTCAGTGAATTTAATTCATTGAAAATTTGGATCACATTTTTGATGAATTCATTTCCGCTTTGAAATTATAAAAACTGTTTGGAAATAAAAGCCTTTGGATTTTCAGTACATTTTCTTCTCCTAACTTACTCTCCAACTGTTTGTTTAGTTTGTATGCAAGAAATGACTTTTACTTCACTTCGATTTCTTTCTCTGTGAACACGATTTTTGATTTACGCCACGAGTTTTCCGTTATATTCTCAGCTAAATATGAACTGGATTTGGAACCAGGCTTTCAGTTGTCATCGATCTTGTGATAAATGAAATGTTTTTTTAGAGAAATATACTTTTTTTGAATTTTATTGTCTTTCGTGTATAAACACATATACTATCTTTCAGTCTCTATTTTTATGATTATTTTTTAAAAATAAAAAAAAATCTTTACTTTTCGGTTTGAATATAGAATGGAAGTAAAAATCACAGTTATATTCTGTTCATATTCCGGTGCTCTTAGAATCCTATGGAATACACGCTGAGAATATCAATGAAAGCGTATGTATGGGTGGTCTCCAGCGATCACTTGTATTATGAGTTTTTAACGTTAATACCTAATGATTGGATCAGTTCTGTTGAAAGAAATCTTCTCTGAAATATATTGTTTTAAGACTAGAGAAACGAAAAACTATTTTCTGAGTTCAAAGTTTTCCTAAGTCTCTAAAGAGCATTAAAGAACACAATTCTCAGCGTTTGGCGAAACAGTTGACAATAGTTGACAACATTTACCTAATATTCTTATATGACCTGAGATATCAAATAATATAAATTAATGCAGTCTTTCGACGATAAAACCTGAGCTTCAAATTAAAGTGTGACAGCATTTTCTGACAGCCCTTTCCCGAAGTGTGTTTGTTCAGTGCACACACATTGTCTGTCCCACAGCCTATCCCATGGCTGACTGATGTGATGTTCGTCTTTCGTGATGGCTCTTCAACTTTGGAAGAAGTCTACACGAAATGTCTTACATATGAAAACCTTTAGCCCACACGGAATGAAGTCGACAATCGATGACAACACATGAAGAAGACGTGAGTTGTGTGCACTTGTCTTTCAAATCAAATTTATATGTGAAACAGTGACAGGACATTGCACTCAATTTACTCCCAGTTATATTCATATGGCTTTTCTAAAGCAAAAAAGGATTTATATTTTTCAAAGAATACATTTTTCAAAGAATGCGTGAAAAATGAATGAACGGGTCGTTTAGAGAGTGAGTTATTATTGGGAGTAAAGCCTTAACCCATTTGGAGTGTTGTCTTATATGGGAAATAGTTTTGGATCGAAATGCAATCACAATATTGTTTTTGACCAACAAATAGGCAAATCATTCGTCAGAGAAGACAAAAGAGATTGTAATTGAGTTTAGTCTCACTTTATTTCTTTGGGTTCTTCCGAACGCCAAACATATACAACATTATAAGGGAATGAAGTGTTTGGTTGTCTTTGTTTTGGTTGAGTCGATATTTTTTCTCCTCTTTCTTCACTCAAAGTCACAACTCATAGGAGTTTTGGTGCAAAAGCAAAAACTGATCGCACGTATGACTTTGTGAGCCAATTGTGTTTTCTGTGCTGTTCTCTGCACTGTTGTGTTGGCCGCTCACGACTTATATTCACTTCACTATTGATTTTCGTTAAGTGAATTTATTGAGAGGAAAGTTAGCCTTTTCTGGCTGTGCTCGAAGTCATTTTCACTTTTATGCTGTCTTGAGAAATACTGAGCAAATCCTCTGATGGCTGTGCACTTACTTTCCACTACAGACTATCATTGATATGTAAATTCAAAACTTCAATATAAGAAGAAAAGTCTAATTTAAAATTCTTATCGACTCTCAAACTAAACGACTTTTATTTGGGTATAAATAAAATTTTTTCAATCAATTCAAATGAGCAAAAATCCAGTCATTTATTCAATTACTTCAAAATATAAGACATTTTTCTCATCTAATATTCGTATAACAATCTAAACGTCATTGTCTTCTGTAGTGTTCGTTAAGATAGAGTTGTGCTGTAAATACATCCTCACATCTGCTGCTCTTTTACTGCCTCTCTGTGCCACAGCCTGTGTATTGCATTCTGGCTCTGCCAGCATTAGGAACACCACAACTGAAACACACAGTTTTCTCCTCAGAGAGTACTGTGTTCTGCAAATTACAGAACCAAACGGTAGAAGTTATGAACGAAACCAATTGTCAGAAGAGATGGAGAGCCACAAGAAAATAGAAGGAACAGCACTGTTGTAGCCAACCCTCCACTCCTCGCTTAGAATTATATTTTCCGTTGCTTTTTCTCTCTCTTATAAACAAAAGAAAAACAATATATTCTGTGTTTGGATTGTAATGAGAAGAATAGAGAATATATTCCATAAGAATATAACAAAAATGCAGACAATTTGTGTGCGAATGAGACCAACAATTGATTAAATAAAGAGATGTATCGCTTCGGCCATCACTTGCACTGAATATACAATTGGAATGCAATATAAGATCATTACAACTATTTCCAGAAGAATGAAACCCAACGCCATAATCATTAGCGATGGTATGGACGCAAACTGCAGAACAAAAGCCTTGTTTTCATTCATAATCCATGGATGCAGTGTTGGTGTGAACGACCGATTGTCTCATTTCTTGATCTCTATTTAAATTTCAGCCGTTTTTCATTCATTTCTGTCTCACTTATGAATAAAAAACTGTGTTTCGGGTATGAATTTGGAGAAAACCACATAACGATGCCGTCGAGAGTTGGAGAACATCGTTATATCATATCATAAATAGTTTGTGTCTTTGCCTCTATTCCAGTCTTACATCAGATCTGTTCTCACATCTGATCCTCTGTTTTGTGCAAAAGAGACCTCTTTTTCACATTTATGGCACTGCAGAGAATGCGTTGACAAATGAAGAAACTCAAAGAATAATCTGGAGAGAGAGAGAGAGAGAGAGAGAGAGAGAGAGAGAGACCTTTTGAAAGAACCGAAAATTTGTTTTTGAAATGAAATGTTGAAAATAGATTTTATGTTAGAAATAATAGTAAATTTGTTTTCCAGTGTTATTAGCAATATATTAGGAGTATATTTAGTATTGCTGGCTTCATTTGAAAGATAACTACACGGGGAAGAAATGCAATGCCGAAGAAAATTGCTGGAAAATGATTGCTGATTGGAGTGAAAATATGTTATTTGTTCTTAGAAAGTGATCATTATCTGGAAGTGTAATTAAACCGATGTCTAAATATTATATTTATTAGACGTGTGTTTGTGAAGGACCGAACCCTTTCCTGGACTGTGCAGATAATAAGGAATATCTGGTGATTTACACCCGTATTCTCTGTTATTTCTATTGAAGTGAACAGAAGCTGAAAATTCGTGTCAAAGACTAACAAATATTATAAAGAGAACACTCCTTTCACTTACAGTTTGAGGCATAAAAAACAGTTGAAAAATACTGAGAAGACTTTTCTCTTAATTCTATTGTTATGCTTGAAATGCAAAATAGATAAATATAAAGGAGACTAAAGAGTAAACCCCATAATTTTGGAACTTAACGCAAATAAGACACCCCTTTCCTCAAGAAAAAATAATCAAAGGGAACGGCTGTGAAATTGTTGAAAGAATGATAAAACATAAACAATATTCCCGGTGCTTTTGAAAACGATGACATTTCACTCATCTCTCTCTCTGTAATGTGCGAATAAATGGCGCATAACTTATGTCCTATTATTCAATATTAGTATTCTTGGTCTTCCCAGAAGTGCGAATAAGATGGAAAGCCATCTGACAGATGGTTGAATAAGTTGAGCCTTATTATGACTACCTCTTCCCATCACTACCCTTTCCATAACTCCTAAACCCGAATTGCAGTCTTTTGTTTTGTGGCAAAAAAACGTTGAAATCTCATCTTTTGATGAAATAGACGACAAAAAACATAACTGTCTTCTGACTGATATTCTGTTTAAATATTTAACAATTAAGTGGAAACCGATTCCACCAAACTTCGGACAAAAGAACAGGTAATATAATGGAGTAATTGAATCGTATGAGCGAGAAACGGAATCCACTGTTAAGGGTTAGGACAGGGATTCTGGTCTGAATGGAAGTTAGTCTGTAGTGGAGGAGAATAAACAGTAAAAATGTATTACTATTTTAGGCAAAGAGCTGTCAGAGGGATCTCTATGTGTTAGGGTTCGTGCGCTCCGAACGCTTCCCGGAAATATTCAAAACTAGGAAATACTGGAGTTTTCAGAGAGTGAAACAAAGCGCTAAAACAGATAGTTTTTGGTAAAAAAAGGCACTGACTATGTGCTGCACTGGCATTACGCTGATATTAAGGCCCTTTTGGGCACAAATAGCACATCATACCAGTCATATATTAAGAGGAGATTGAGAACCAGATGGTTTTCAACGCTTATTCTGCAAACCCCGGTCTCTCTCTCTCTCTCTCTCCTCCCTCTCTCTCTCTCTCTCTCTCATCATTTAAATGACAGCCATTTGACATTCTGTGTCCGTATTAAGTAAATGATGTTTATTCCTGAACAGCACTCGAAATCTGCTTCCGTGTTGTGTTTTTGCATAGTTTTAACAGTATTTCAAATTTTAATTACAATTATAGAAAAATATGACATTAGTTTTAATTGAATTATTCATGAGAATAGTCATTGAAACAGCCTTTTATTTTGCGGTGTTTTCCCACCAAAACGATCGGTGTTTTCTGTTTTATTAATTTTGAAACTTCAGGCGAACTGAGTGACCGCCTGTCCGGACATCCGTAAATAATGAATAAAAACTGAGACAGGCATTTACTTTTTTCTCCCTTTGTTGTGTAACACTCTCTTCCATTGAAAAATATAATTATGTTATTTCCATTTTTTATTGCTCATTCAATTCTTGGTATTGCATCTTTATCTATATTGAATCTTGGAAATTTGTTTGTTGAAAGTTGTTTTTTCGCACAATTATTATAATGTCGGAAGAATTTTGTTGAGATCTTCAATCATTCTGACAATAAGTCTATTGATTTGTGTATTTTCACTGAATTTAATGATTGTTTCCAAAGAAAACAATGAAAGAAAGAACTAATCATTTCTATGAAACAATTTATTGTATTATAAAATTCCAGCGAAAAAGTCTTAAATCTTCTGTTCTGTTATCAAAACTAATTATCTGTCAAACAAAGAGAATGAAAGTTTTAAACTCTATTCAAATTACTATAAAAGCTGAGATTTTTATTGAATGTCTTCTATTTTGCTTCTTTTTCTGGGAGATCCTCTTTTTGTCCAAACTCAATCATTGAACAAAAAATCACTTTTATTACAGTCTTTAATAGCGACCGAAAGAAATGTTTTACGACTGAAGAACAAATCGAAATCGTTTGCGATTAGAAATAAAAATTATTTTTATTGTGAATAAACTGTAATTTTCAAAGTTTTTCGGACTTTTGTATAAAACCAGAAGAATATAAACAGAAGTTTCTGATTTTACTTTCTGTCATTTCGATTGTGTCATACAATTGCAATGAGCCAATGACTAATGAACTTGCATTAGATTTGTTTTCATGTCTACCAAAATCTTGTCTGTTAAGTATGAGCAGACATCCGACCCCCCCCTTTCCCTCAACATCCCCTCAAAACTGCAACATCACTGGTTTAGAGTAAAAATGAATTTAGTGACTTTTGACTAATATTAATTACTGATTATATGCTGTAATAAGCAAGACACTTGAATTTCCTTGGTGTGTATAGAGAATTTGCTAAATTTAATTTAGCTTTAGGTCTGAACTTTTCACTCTGAACATCTCTGTATTATTTATTTTGATGACACTTTCATCTGAAGTCAACATATATTGAATGTCTGACGACTAGAATGACTACTAATTAGAGTTTAGGCCACTCGAGAATTGTCAACCATTTCTATTTCTAATGATATCCGATTCACACAAACAGACATTCAGGCCTCCGATGCATACAATTTTGGAAATATAGCGAAAGTCTATTATAATTATTAGTTTTAGTTTTGAGACGTTGTCTTTGTCTATTCAGTTATATTTTCTTACAGACAATAATCGATAATTAGTTTCGAATAATATCTTTGTCCTACAATTTAATTAAGGGCTTCTAGACTCGGGTTAGGCAAGAGATCCGTTGAAGCTGGCACAACCATCTGCTCCAGAGCAACAAAAACTTGTATCATACAATTTAACAACGTGGCTTTACAAGATCTAAAGAAACTGATAAAGATATGCTTATAAACCTCACTAGTTCATGTATAATTTCTTAATATAGCTTGGCTATTTCTTGCTTGAGACAATTTTTTAAATTGTTAGACAGATTTTCTCTAAAAACTATTTGAAATTGCATTCAATGTTATAATTTATTTCTGTTATTTCTGTAATGTTTTAGTGGAACTGAAGATACCCTAAAAGACTTTCCTCTAATTATAGTAATTTTCTTTGCAATAGATTTTCTTCTAATTTGATTTTAATTCCGATATTTTGTATTAATATCATTGAATGAATACATTTATTAAAGAAAATATTTATGAATAAATAAATTTTGATTTTGTTCAAATAACAGAAATCACCAAGATGAAAAAGAGTTTTACATATAATTTCTATTTATTTAAATTATATAATCAAAAGTTGATTGAAATGTTACAAAACTTTTATATACAAATATGTATTTGTGAATATTATCTATTCAAATAATATTCATTTTAAAAAGTCTTGGTAGTACTTGGTAATCCTGAATGGTTAATAGTTTATCTGCAAATTATCATTATAATCAATTGGGCAACTATTTAACCATGGCGACAGCAATGTAAATAATTGAATATTAGTCACTAAAGTCTGCGACTGTAATCAAAGTTATAAATAGTTTATATTTGAATAGTTGTTTGTCAGACACGTAATGAACCGATCGATTCGTATTTGTCTGAAAAACAGTCTTCAGGTCGAGGCCTTGAATTAGAAGCTGGGATCAAATCCTAGATAAATTCATTTATTCGAAATGTTATTCTGACGAATGTTAATTGAATTCTGAATTTAATTTGATTTTGAAATCAGTTATAAGCCTTTTAAATGATTCCCAATTAAATGTTATCTAAAAGTCTTAACAGGTTAAAAATTGATTTATTAAATGTTGATGAAAAAAATATTATTGCAAGAATATTCACTTTATTTTTAGTTAATATAATTGAGCATGAAAAAAATCAAGTCAATTTTCAAAAAACAATTTAGCTAATTATTCATTTAATTAACTAATGAAATTGATTTCTTTGATAATTATTTAATGCATAGAAAACATGATAATTAACTTGATTTACATTTTTTTCCGCCAGAAAAGGGTTTTTAACAAAAATAAATGCAATGGATGTCAAACTTAAGGCTATATTTAACTATTTTCCAAAATGATTAATAAAACTGTTATTTGGGTTAAGTCTAAGGTTAGACAGACGTGCGGTTGTTATGCATAACTCATTTATTTTTGTAGTTAAAAATTGTTTTCCAGTGCTTTCAAATCCCAACTAATTCATCACAAAATATTATATACAAGATCAGGCATGATCAGAAGGGGGTTCTCTTCAATCTCAGTTAAAGATATCATTTTAGATTTACCATGCTTGTAAATAATTGATTGTAGTGCCTATGATGTGTGAGCTTTCAATCAATTTATTGGCAGACTTTTGATACTTTATGTGATGAGAGAAATTTGTTTGAGTTCTGGCCATCCCTGACATCCGAACAGACAAAACAGAAAAAGAGCTGAATTTGTTTTTTCAGATCGAGGAGAATTATAAATGTATATTTAGCTCTCAAAGAGCACTCTATTCAAACTGTTTTCAGTGAAGATATCCAGGATTTGTCTGCACTCTTATCACTCCTTTTTCGGTACTCTTTTTCTCAGTCTTTCGGTTTCACTCTTAAAGAGTGATTCAATAGTTTTTTGCAGACCTTTTTCATCCTTATCATTTATCAAATTTGCCAGATTTGAAGGCTTTTTAATCGCTTTTCAATAGTAGTTTTGAGACTAAATTTGAATAATAATTAACTCGTTTTTAAATTATCTTTCTTTTGAATTGACCGAAAATTTATTTTTTGTTAAACAAGAAAATACTAATCAATAGCTAAGAATAGTTTGTTTTGAACTTCAAAACTATTCAGAATTTATATTTAGAAAAATTCAGGATTTGATGGATTAGTTTTTGGAGATGATTTACAAAACTATAATTGTGTTTGTATTTCAATGAATTAATTCATTTTGAAGTCTATGAAGTGCTCAGAAAATCGCATAATTAATGCATTAAATACTAAATCATAGCATAAAATTTCACTTAAAATTTTGAACAAAAGTTCTTTGAGAAGTGAAATATATTTCAACGGATAATGAATTACATATTTTTCTAATGCAATCCAATGTTCACTGAAGTCCACTATTTTTAATTTGGAAAACATTTTTTGAATTTTGAATTCAGACGAATGAATAATTTCTGACTAATTACCTAAATTACAGATATAACCAAGAGATTTAATGTAATATTCTTGCTCAGTCGAATCGGCCAACTTGATATTTTCCTTTGAATACTTTAAGTTTTTATCATTCAGAAGAATATTTTTCAAGATTCCAATTCATAAACTAAGTAGACAAATTTAGAATTGATCTTGGCTATCATTGTGTGTAATAATGTCAAATTTGTTTGCTTGAAAAGTGCCTCATTAGTTCTATTTGAGATACCAATAAAATAAAATTAGCCTGATTAAATGAACTTTTCAAGTGCATATATGATAGAGTTTAAAACAGTTTTGCTATTAAATTCTTGCTCTGACTGAAAGCCAATGGCAGTAATGATGGGAAAGTATAACCTTTGTCCATCTCTGGTTCAATTCATACCAATATTTTGCGAATAATTACCATTGTTTTGGTTTTTGTTGTTGTTATGTAACTGAAATCAAAGGCATTATTTTTATTACGAAAACATGTCTTTTAATGTAAACCAGAGTTAAATAAGCACTGAATCGAAACCTTATCTGAAATATAAGCGTCTGAATTGAGTATTTGTACTGAGAAACGACATAACAGTGCTCTTGGAGTTGTGTTGAACAACAGAAATGCTGTTTAAATGGAAAATTATTGCCATATATCACTCGATATATACAATAAGAAAAGCATTATTCTGTTCCCTCAAAATTCATGATAAGAAAAATAAGTGGGAAAACAAATTCTGTTTTCATTGTGTGCTCTGCAGCGAAGTCTGATTTACAATCAAAAACATATTCGTTTCCCCACTTTTCAAAATAAAGTATTGATTTTCAGAATAAATAGAAACAAACATTTTATTTCTTAGACATATAACTAGACATTTATAACAAGTTGCATTTTATTTTCAACTTTGAAGTCTTTAAACGCAACTAGCTCGTCTAGTTATAAATCTAAAATTGTCTTCTTTCAACTACCAAGAAATTAAAATGATTTTTCATTAATCCAGTAGATTTTATTGATCCAGTAATTTATTTTATTTCTTGTTTACTGCAAATGAATATTCTTTATGATGTTTTGAAAGTGTATTCATTTGAACAAATAGTCTGATATCGAATAAATTGCAAGACTCGTCAATCAATAAAAAAGTCGTATACTTTTGTGTTGCTGTTGGATATCAACACAAATATAGTGTTTTTAATATTCTTTATACGAAAATTATAGATTTTATGTATAAATATATTATGAATATTACTGGTAATTGTGTCCCACATAATATCTTATGTGACCTTCAAATGGAGTGAATCATGATTTTCGATCTGAGCCCGACATTAAAGCCAAACCTTTCCTCCCTGTACTGCTTTTTCATAGGCATTGTCTCACTATTATGTCGTATAATTTTCAGTTATGTTATTTAATGAATCAAATTGAGAGCTACGGTCTAATGGAAAAGTATGGTATAGTGTCGGAAAGTGTGGCTCTGAACGTGTCGTTACCTATATTTGATCGGCAAGTTATCCATGGACTAGGGAACAACCTTCAGTTTTTTCAAAACAATTATTCTTGTGTCAAAAAATAATCGGAAAAGTTTTTAAATTCATTATAAATATCAATGAAAAAATATTGCTTCTCATGTCTGGCCTGTCTGTTCAGAGCACATGACTAACAGTTGTAAAGCAATTATCGAATGAAACTGTTGTTTGAATTGAAAATAACTGTTTAAATATTAGCACAGAATTAAAGTCTAACGAAAACATATTGCACTGAATGGCAGCTGAAATGATCAACAAATTTGATGTTTAATACAATCGGATGTGTTGTCATAATTAACATCACTTTCAAGTATTTTGCAGTTAATTGTAGACAACAACTACTTTTTTGAAGGACAGAATAAAATTAAATCCATATTTTGTTTCATTAGTCTTTTGATTGAATGCCCTTATTTTTGAGGCAATACTTTTAGTGCAATATTTTGCTCGATATTAGACTTGAAGCTATTTGAGAGGAATTTTTATTTCAGAAAATAGATTATCAAAGTTTAAAGTCTAAAATTGGGATAAACACAAAGTTCAGAAAACACATACATTTGATATACCAATGAAAAGGTTTCCGTTCCAGAGATGAGAAGTCAGTGGAATAAAGTCAGACTTTAAGCAAAGAAATATATCATTTTTGTGCACAAAACTAACCATTTTCTCCTTTTTCGCTATAAAATTCATTTTTATGTGTTCACCAGTTTCTATAACATTGAACATTGCATTTCTAGGGCATTGTGTTATTGTGTCTCTAATTCATGGTCAATACTCTCCCTGTTCCTCTCTCTCTCCCTCTCCCCCCCCTCTCTCTCTCTCTCTCTCTCTCTCGCGTTTGAAATTTATATTTCTATAATATTGTGAATTATAGTGAATAACTAGCAAAAAGTCGTTGCACATGGAGTTGTATTTCTTTTGTTGTTAGCATCAACTTTAACAAACTTTTCAAACTTCTCTGACAACCTTTCGGTGCATTTTAGATGAGAGGAGAGAGGGAGGGAGGGAGGGAGAGAGGGAGAGAGAGGGAGAGAGAGCGGGAGGGAGAGAGAGAGCGGGAGGGAGGGAGAGAGAGAGAGAGAGAGAGAGAGCACAGAAACTTTTTTATATTTATTCATAGAATATATACAATGATCTGAACTAAAGATTCGATTTCTTCAAAGAGATTCTTATCGGATATACGTTTACATCAAATATATAATTCTTTTCTCTATTTTTACTCTTTTTGTGTCATTTCTTCGAAGAAAATCTGCTCTCCTTTTCCCTTCTTTTCAGATGAAATATTTGGATAAGAATTATCTTTTATATGATATTTGGGTTTCTTTTGTATGCATTCTTTGAAGTTGTTTTTCATTTTATAATCAATCAGTTCTTTAGATCCGAAAAAACTTTTGTTCATTTATTTAACCGATAATTACGATATGAAATCAAAGTTCAGAATTGAAAACAAATAAAAGACTTATTGAAAATAGAGAATAACGATTAACGAATGAAAATTGCTTTCGATATTATATACCTGTTGTAATATAAGTGACAATTTGTTATTTACCCATAGCTTAAGGCTTATCGCCTCAAAAAGATTATCACTTCTTTTGTCTCTCAGCTGCCAATACTCTTACACCGTTTTTGTTGCCAAACAGTTGTGTTGTGTTCGCACACTATTAGCTTATTATAACAGGAAATGATAATTCCTTATGAATTTTCTTCAATTTTTTGTTGTTTTGAGCAAAAAAATTATATTTCATGTGATTGTAATTTATGAGTCATTTGAAATATAGGCCTTTCGTGTAAAATATATTATATTTCTTATATTTTCACTTATATTCCTGAAAACAGACACTTGAGTTGAATGCGCTCTACTTTTTTCTCTGACTTCATGGCACAACTCCTAAATTAGTGATAAACACGTGAAATGAGTGAAGAAGAAAAATATGTAAGAATAATTGTGTGGCATATAATCATTGAGTGAAACACATTATAATAGGGATGAGTATTAGGTTTTGTCAAATTGTTGAAGAGTTAAATTAAATTTCTGGGAATTGTCTGGTAATTCATTGAATTAAAAATAAAGAGAAAATATTTTCGAAATGTTTCACAACTATTTCACGACTAGTCTGTTGAACAAAATCAATGAGCCGTTTGTCTCACAATTACTCAAAAGTTTTCTAAGAAACAAAAGAAAAAAATTGAATTAATTTGAAAAAAATTTGTGCTAAATATATGCTTCAATTAATTTTGAGGAATTTCTTTCTAGGAATTAAGTTCCCCAGAAATTTATTTTTCATGAGTTTAATTGCAAATGTCTTAATCGCTGCGAATTAGTGTTAAAAATAAATGAATTAATTATTTGCATTCGTGTATAAAATAACAGTTTATCTGAAATATAAGTGTAATTATAGTCAATATCCAATCAAATAGTTTTGGCAGAAGTTATGATAATTTCGGTCAATGGGATGTCGAGTCAATCATATGAGTGTTTCAGTCGTCGGTCTAATTAGATATAAATGTATTTTCGTATTATATCTCTAATACGAGTCGTTATATTTGAAATACCGAAAGATTAGATAATATGTAATGCCTTCGCTTTTATGCGACGCCAACCAAATGGCTAAAGGGATAACACAAATGTTAGGCCATTTAGCGTTAGAACAACTCTTAAACTCATTTAATCTCATTATTATAATTATAAATAATTATTGTCTGTTAGCCAAACATGAATTTCTGTTCAGAGAACAGTAAAAAACTATTCATTTATTTATTAATATATTCCAAATGTATTACAAATTTTTATGATCTTTTCGAACACAGTTTCTATAATAAAATAGAAACTGAAAAAATATTGTAATAAAGTATGAAAAATGAAAAACAATATCCAATGAAAAAATTCATCAATAATATGATTATTATATGCGATACTAAACGATAATGTAATCCATAACCGTCTGAATCTTTTTCTGCCCAACACAACAGAATAGATATTAAATTATTCTTAACCTTAATGTTCGGGTAATTTAAATTTTAATCAAATAAATGAATGTATGGGAAAACGCCTTTCATACGAAGCAATTTCTTATGCATACCATTGATGTCTTCTTTTCACTAAAATCAGTCTATTTTATGATTTTGTTATCTATTCAGAGAATATTTGATACTCTGTTAGAAAAAGTGGAGAATTTCAATTTTTTTTTCTTTAATGCCAGAGATGACCAGTTCTTGCCATTCAATTGAAAAACCCAGGATAGAAATAGGCCTTTTACATGGTTGCCCATCTCAGTACTCATACTCTATCATTAATTTTTTTGGATAATTACTTATTTTTATTATAGATTTTTTATACGATTTTCTCCTGACATCAATTTATTTGCTTTTAATGTTTGTTTTTAATTAAATTGTTTGCATTGGAATTAAATGTTAATATTTTTAATGAATGTAATTAGAAGTCAGGCTGTTTTCCGATCAAAACTCTAATAACTCAGAAGAATTATGGGTCGGATTATGCAAAATATGATCTCAAATATGGACTGAATTTATGTTCAAAATATTAATGATTTACTGATTGGAATCTATAATACAGTTTTTGCTCTCTTCCCGACACTCGTCTATATTTGAGTTTTGAATTTCATACATATTAATGGCAGCTTTTTTCTCACAGATTGAATTTACTCTTAATCCGAGTCTTTTATCACACGATTAAACCCGAAAATTCTCTTATCATTGACTGGTTCTCACTCTCCGTCCCTCTCTTGAGTACACTTTTTTGCCGATGAAATCTATTTGTCTTTGAATTGCATATACTTGTGAATAGAAAACATTAAAAGTGTTTCACAATATTTACTGATGGGTTGGCATTCAAACCCTGTTCATTCCATTCGATGTGCAGAATAAGCTATGATTTAATAGTTTGATAAAAAATACAGAGTTTTTAGCAGCTGTTCTCCAATAACTTCAATTCAAAAGTATGGTTAGTCTGTGTGTGTGTTTGTGAGGACATCGGAGGACAGATACCAAAGTTAGAGACAGCGCTTTCACAGCTGTCTTCACAACAATTCGACTTATGCTCGAATCGAGTGTCGGTAAACATAATTATATTAATGTATTTATAAGAATAAAATTAATTAAAGGCCTAACAATGTGTCGGAAACACATCCGTCATATCAGTCTTTGATTGATTAGCAATGCATCTCTTGTTAGACTCGTTTTTCTGAATCATTGTTTGCTTCTAATTTGAAATTATAATTATAGAGTCATATAATTTATATTTTTATAACTAATGTCAGTCACAAAATAGAATTGAATGGTTATGTCACTGGATTTTGTATCCATTACAGTCAGTCAACTGATTATTGGGTAAAAACACGCGAATATATCCCAAAGTTTTATAAGAATTTCTGTCCTATTATTCTAAATAAGTCTCTGAAAATTGGGGCTTATTTGATAAACATGCAAATATACTAATGATATTAATAACAAGGAGGAAAAGGAAGCCAATGATGAGCTGACATGCGATGACCAGCTCTTAATTTGAAGGGTCGCCAGTTTGACCACCGGCTTTCAAGAGGCTATGCTAATTGGGTTTTCCTATCCGCTCAGTTATGTCTACACAATCAGTGTCTGTCCATAAAATAAATAATCGATGATTCAGCACAACTTAGAAATATAGCACAGAATTGAATGAAAATTTGGTGCAAAGTCGCAAACATTGAATTGATTGAACACATATCTCATCTGGCAATGCATCTGAACTGAAGGACAGCATTGAGTGAATCCTACAATTTTTCCAATACTATCAGAAAGAGTAGACTAAACTAAAATTTATCGAAAACGGCAACACATTTGGTTCGGTTCCCGTCCTTAACATTTCACTATCTCTCTATGTTTTGAATGATTTGATTCAGAATTAAGCTATGATTCGCACATTTGAACCAATAGTTGAACAAAACAACTATCGATTGATAATGAAATGTTTGATTCTTTTTTTTGCATTAATTTTATCCAAATATTGAATGTTTTGTTTGGGTTTTTTGTGCAAAAAAAATTTATTCATTCATTTCAGTACACAATAGCAATGATATACAAAAAACTATTCTATTAATAGCAAATTTAATTGCATAGTAATCATATTCTCATTGATATCACAATTGAATAGATTATTACAAAGGACAAATACATTATTACTGTGCTGTTGAGCCAAAGTGAACAAGAAAATGTTTCATCTCTAATTAAAACTCAGTATTTTCTTCTTATTTTCTGAAAATAAATATTTTACACAAAAAAATATAACAAATTATCGAAATTAGTTTAATGGCACAGAAATTTGATATATTTAAAACATTTTAATATAGTTTAATGAATAAAATAATTTATTTATTCAAAGTTCAGACTATAATGTATTCAATTGTTTTGTGTCTCGAAAAAGAAATTTATTAACTTTAATGGATTCATACAAAAGAAGAACAAAAAATTTTGTTTAAAATGCTCTCAAATGACATGAAGTCAAGTTTTTCAACTCTTCTGAGGAATTCCTTGTGGAGCCCATCATTCCTATTAATAAATGACTCGTTTTTTTTATTAATTATTTTATAATTTTTGAACAAAACTATTGTTCTTTTCTTTGAAGTCAGGCTTAAGGCTATGTTTTTGCACCAAATGAACGCATGTTTTGCAATAGATATACATTTTTATGTGGTATTTGTTAGACAGCGATTGTCGACATCCCATTCTTCTTAACTTAACTCCTCATCAGATGAGTTAATTTTGGGATACAATAAACAAATTATGTAAAAAGAGCACAGAATGGGTTCAAACTTTGGAAAAATATTTGGCTAAAGATCTTTGTAAAAGAAAAAGAATAGAAACACATTTGTTATAATGAATAACATTTCGTTTAACTCTAATGTTATGAATGATTGTTAGTTCTGATGGCGAGTCCGTCCGGAAACGTATCTCAGAAATAAGCAAACCGTTCAACACATTTATCAAAGACTTTCACCACAAGTTTTCTGATCAATCAGATGGGGACCAGTCTTAGGGTTATTAAAGTTTTGCTCTGAAAAGAATTGACAAATATATTGAGAAAATTTTTCATAAAACAGCGGTTTTGCTCTTCATTTGCAAGACTTTGGTCTTGGCTTTGATATCAGTTTTAAAACTTCATATATTATAAGTCGTTCTGACATATCGTTTGAGAGATGAGACAAAAATTTTCTTCATTTTTCGAGCCAACTGTTATGAGTGATAGAAGAGTGGAGAGAGAGAGAGAGAGAGAGAGAGAGAGAGAGAGAGAGAGAT
>JAQIWP010001021.1:0-17946 GCA_034695525.1 Euzetes globulus | reverse complement strand
TCACGCGTCAGATCCCCTACCTTTTTCCAAATTCACCTAGTCCCCCAGTAGGGGATGTTCTGCGGGAATACGGTAATAAAAAGTTGAAACGTTTGAAACGAAAAACTGAAAATTGAATGCAATAAAAGTGAATCAATTGAAACGATTAATAATTAACAATAATTTATTATCGAAGATATGACCTAAACTTTAAGGCAAAAGAGGCATAACTTTACATATTTTACATGAATTCAAAGCTTTCTCACAACTAATCAGAGATAACATTAGAGAATAACTGAATTGTCAATAATTGTATCAATTGGTCAAAACAATCAGATTAACGGTTCCGCTAACGCTCTTCAACACTTCTACGGCTTCTTCGTGAGTTAGACCCTCCAGAGGCGTATCATTGACTGAAACGATTAGATCTCCTCTCTGTAGTCTTCCGTCGTGAGCGGCGGCACCCTTTTCAAAAACACTTTTCACATAAATAGGCAGATTTCCATGAGCACTGCCATATCCGCCCACAATGCTGAAGCCCAGTCCATCTGAACCGCGCTCCAGAATTATTTCTTTTTGTTGTAAAGGCCTATAAATTTTGATTCATATAATTATTTTTGAATATTTGCAGACATTTTACTAAAATAAGCTCAGTAAAGGTCACCCAGCATATCTACAGCTAATTTTAAAAAAGTCCCAAAAAAGTCACCATGCAATTAAAAGAAATATATGGACTAAATCAAGTTTATTGAGCGACTAAGATCAAATCTCGAATATGTTTCTTCTCAATTTATGCCTCAATCCTTTGAGCTCGACTTGAGTTGAGGTCCATTTTCGAGATTTAATTAAATTTGATTTTGAAGTATAAGCTTATGACAAGTGTATGACAAGTGTATGACAAGTGTATGACAAGTGTATGACAAGTGTATGACAAGGGACAGGTGTATGGAAGGCTAAACAAATGGCACTCAGAAAAATTGAAAATCAGCTCATTTTCTGACCTCATTTAATATCGTCTTATTTGCAGCGAATGAAAGAAATTTGAAGTCAATTAAAAGAATGAAAAATAATTTGCAAAGAGTTGAGGACTCACTCATCGGTTGAGATTTCGTCTGATTTGGAAGTCGACAGATTTTCGGAGTTTGAATGTCGGGAACCGGCTTTCAGACGACCGATTTTCAATTGAATTTTCCCTGTCGTTGTCTGAAATAAGTTCTGATAAATTGAAAAAAGTTAGAAAACATTAGAGTTTTACTTTGAGAATAGCGGCCGCATATTCTTGAGTTGCATTTCGCAGGTCTTGACCATTGACTTCAAGTATTTGGTCGCCGACCATAAGCCGTGAGTCGGACTCAGCAATTCCTCCTCTTACAACCTCCGAAATAAAGACTCCGGATCCATTTTTCCTTCCGACAATACTCAACCCAAGACCTCTTCCGGACTTCTTAAACAAATCAATTTCAATGATATCATTGATGTCTTCTTCGAGTGTTTCGGTATTCTCTCTAAAGACGGTTAGTTTTATAACTGGAGGCGTTTGTCTTAATGCAGCGATTGCTCTCTCGTGTGGTGCATCCCGAAGATCTTCACCATTAACATCTAATATTTGATCACCAGGTCGTAGTCGACCATCGAGTGCGGCCGCGCCGTCCGGATATACTTCATGTATAATAACTGCATTCTATATTTCAAAGAAAAAAGGCTTAAATTTCAACGAATTTGATGAAAAATACAAACCAGTGGTGTATCGGAACCGCCAACAATACTGAGCCCTAATCCTAGCTTTTCCTTAACGATCTCAATAGTGGTTTCGTGACCACCTCTTACTTCACAAGTCTTGAGATCGTTGTGGTGTTGGTCTGACAACTCTTTTCCAGAATTGAAAAAAGAATGATTTGTTGAACTCGTTATTCCCGAAACCAAATTAGAAGAAACTAAATGTGATTTATATGTCTGAGGTTTGGGAATGTGTGCTGGAATTGTTTTCTGATTAGCCCGGGATAGGGAGCCATTCGTAGCAGTTGATGTCCGAATCGGGCCGTGCATTGATTTGTGCGCAAGTTGTGGTTTGGGAAGTGTAGGTGGAGGTGCACTGGGGGTTGCACTGGGGCCCGCATCTGCAATAGAAGAGCACATAATGTTTTCGTGTATCAACCCATTGGAGATATCAGTCTTATACGAGAATTATGCTTATTCTGTTCCAAGAAATTCCTTGGATAATCCCCTTTAACAGAAATGACAAAAGAAAGCCATTTTCTAAATACTCTAATTTTAAGGGTAATGTCAGCCAAAGATATTTCTGCAAAATCGGTCATTTGGTTTGTTATGTTAAGGAATTTATCCTAAATTAAGCTTTTATTAAGGCCAGTCAACGTAAGTAAATAAGCTTATTTAAAGAGATGATGCTAATGACCGTTTCCGGTCTCTATCACCACCCGCTATTTTACTCCACCTTAAAACAGTCCTAGAGACTTTGACCAAAATAGCCACTAGAACAAGGAAAACAATTGCTTCTGAGTTTGTCTCTCAAATCTAATTTTCAGATAAAGTTTATTTTACTTTAAATATAATAGGATATTACAATATTGCATGGTTATTGGTAAACTTGGTTATAACGGACGAATTGAGAAATCCGTAAGTAAGATAACTGAAATCAGTCTCTACTTTTAACCAGTCCCCAACCACTCCGATTTAAGAGAATCCCCGGATTAAACGACAAATTTTGCTAAAATGGGCGTTCCTTGATGTTTAAAGTCAATTGAACTGGTTTCAAGACAGCATCAGTCATATAAATTAGAGCTTAATTTAATAAATAAAAATCAATAAATACCTCTACTATTTATATAAGAAAAACAATTCATTGAGAACAAGATTTATATACAATGGGTGTTATCGTCATTCCGTAATATCGAAATGGATACTATCATCTTTCAGTATCTCTCTATTAATACTTGCTTAAATTAAATATACTTGTTATTTTATTTGTAGTTAATTCGATTAAATCCCATATCTACTCATTTATATTCAAAATTCATTTTTTTATGATTTTTATATCAAAGTTATAATGCATTGTCAAAGAATCTAGCAAATTATTGGAGAAATTAATTGAAATTGAAATGCTTTTAGAACTACAATCTAATAACAAGCACACTTTAAGTTATGTATCCACTTGCATTTTAAATAAAGTGAGAAACCGGTTAAGTGATTGTAGGAACCCTTTTTCCAAATACAACTAATAAAGCTAGCTTAAATAAAATGAACTTAAAATGATTTAAAGATCAAACTAAATAGCACTTAAACCTATCAGTGACAGGGAAATGCGCATGCAAGATTGAGTGAAACGAGACTTAATTACCGTTTTATCAATTTATCGTTCATTTTATTATTGTGAATATCGCTAATTAAATATGAGTTCAATCGTTATATTTTTCAATAAATGACTATTGATTTACTCAAATAAAGTATTTCTGAAATAATCTTGATATAAAATATTGGTTAAAAAAGGTTTTGTGAGACTTTAGGAGATTTCTGAATAGTTTTTATAACGAATACTTATTTAGAAGACGGAAAATAATTGATAATACGGTTTAACAGTTAAGATGAAATAAGAGGCAAATCGATTGCCACTCAATCATCTAAAGACCTAAAAGAAGTGATCACTCACTCAATTCCTTCCTAAAATCTGCAGAAAGGGCAACATCTGCGGGGGACTCAGTTTCAACCATCATTTCTTGAAGGCTTGTTTTTGTGGGCTTCGCCACAACAAGTGTCAGCAACCCGTCCGCGTTCTTCAGGGCTGAGGCGGCCTTTTAGTCATTAAAATAATAGTTTATTTTATTTGATATTCTAGTGAAAAGCGTGAGAAGTCAGTCCCAACCGTTTCATAGTCTGCTCCAATCAAATCCATCAAATTAACGCATAATATCATATCTCCGACATTAAGTCCGGCCAACTCTGCGGGACTACCTTCTTGTATATCAGAAACGAACACTCCTCGGCCCAGTTCCGAATGTTTTCCTTCAATTATCATAATTCCTAATCCATGAGAACTCTAATCAAAAGAAACATTATTTTAAATTATAATTGAAATTGAAATAAAAAACTGACTTTTCTGACAGTAATAGTTCGGACGCCTTTATATTTGCTATATTTTTCTTCAATTATGTCATCCTCTAAATGGACGGGAAACTGAGTGAGTGGCTTAACGGCCATCTCATTCAAGGCACCATCTCTTCTGTCAACATAATTATCGGTCAAATTCTATTAGTTTCTAAACCAAACATTTGAGTCCAGACCTGAGAACAATAATTTTATATATGGGTCCACTCAAGCTCTTTATGATTGCCGATGCATTCAGATGACAACGACCCTGGACTACTATTCCGTTGACCTGTAAATGAGTTATTTGTTGAAAAAGTTTAAAACAGTCCAAAGATAACCTCAAGAATTTCGTCTCCGATTTGTATTTTTCCGTCTTTATAAGCACTTCCTTTTGGATGAAGACCACAGACGAAAACACTCATTTTGGTTCGGTCTCTGTTTCCAGCAAGACTAATGCCTAGACCAGACAGGCCTTTATGCAGATCAACCAAAAACGTGTATCCATTGAGATCTCCGTATTTTTTCTGTAGTTTTTCTAAAACGAAACGTTAAATTTAGACTAAAATTCGGGAATCAAATCAAAAGACAAATAAATTATTGCAAATAGAATGTAAAGAATGAGAAGGTCTGAAAGGTCAAGGCATTCATACCGATGGGGTTGTCATCAGTTATAAACGAAGGACTGGATATTAGTGTAGACATTAATAGTAAGAAAAAGCGATTCCAGATGTAAACAATTAATTTAAACTTTGAAAAAGCATTAATTGATCGAATGTTTTGAATCAAAATATATCACAATTAGTGCCAATGAAATAACTGAAGGCTTATATTAAGCAATCATTCAGTCTTTGACTGGTGGAGCAAATAGCACCTGTCCTATTGGTTTACATAATGTATAAAACGGTTACATCGCTATAAATCAAAAGATATTTTGACTAAATATTGAATAAACGACTAAAAATATTGACTTTAATTCAATCATTTTATTTAATCGAATAATTTATTGGATTTTTTCTTGTATTTAAAACAACAGCACTGAACGCAAACACAGAATCGGATACTTCTCATCAAATGACGGCTAATATTGATCGACGAATCTCTTACTTATAGCCAAAGCCTCCATAAACTCTCTATTGATGCTCAGGGTTTGGGAGCAGTTACCGAATATAGGAATAAACGTTCGCTTAAACTAATATCGATTTTGTTGACTGAAGCCTATCTCCTATTGTATGTGTGTTTGTGTGAAGTACTTCACTCTTCCACTATTTGCCATATATTTGCAGAACAGACACACTATTGTCACGACTATCACACGATTCACACTTATTATTAAGATTTGCATCAATATAAGAGACACATAGTGGAACGGCACCATCACTTCCAACAGATACATATCAATTTGAACAAGCAACGGCAAAACAATCATTTTTATTTCAGACAAACAAGTCATGTATTTTAGTCACTAATTTATAACTATTCTTATCATAATTATAACTATTATTAGCTATAAATTTAATCTAAAATAGAATCATAAGAAACAATAAAATTTTAAATGTTTTGGTAATTACTTGAAGAATATCCGAACTCGTCTTCAGTAATATCTTCTTCTTTAGATTCCCGTACTTCTGCAGGAGTCAGTCTAACGTTTGCAGCACTGACCCTATCGACCTGTTCATCATTAGTTAGAATGGCATGTTTGCAAACATTACAGATACCTGAACCCCTTTAGGTGTTTTGATTTTTCCGGTCAGGTCTTTACCATTGAGATCAGTGTCAGATTCCGTTACTTCTTCTGACAATTCCTTTTTGGTTTAAAATTACATAAAAACACGAAATTCAATCAATTATTGCTTACATTCAGAATATCGAAGAAATTTTTCGAATTCTTTGAATCGTTTTTATCAGTTTGTGCTGAGTCTAAGAGAGCGCTCATTGGCGGAGAGTTGGACTCTTCAGAAACGTCTTGAACACTACAGGTGTCTTCTTCGGGCACAGATTCTATGGCAGCCAAAGTGGCACTTGAGTCCACCGAGGCTTCTGTTGGGTTTGTCGTCTGTTCTGAGTTTAAATGACAGGAAGTGCTATCTTTACCCTGAAATTGAATAAATAAATAAATAATTCATATATTTTAAAAATTTATAAAACTATATAAAAGTTTAGAAATACTCACAACTAAAATGCTCTGGACTACAAATTTTACGGGGTTTTTTGCATTTTTAATGGCTTCCACTGCTTTATCGTGAGTGGCGTCGCGAAGATCTACTCCATCGACTTCAAGCAGACGATCGCCGCTCTTAAGAGTGCCATCGCGTCCGGCAGGACTGTCGCTCAGAATATTTTTGATAAAAATACCATTTATGACATTTCCAGCTGATATGTTGAACATTTCGACTTTGCCCCCGACTATACTAATACCTAATCCTTTATCATCTTCACGAGTCAGTTGCACGATTCTTTCTTCGCCCCATTGACGCGTAACAGTGGATGAAACGCTGGCATTGTTTGTATTGTCACTACTGGAGGAGCTCAGTTCGGGAGAAACCGACTTCAAGTTTTCACTACTACTAGATATTTGGTCCTTTTGGTTCATCTGATTTGTAGGCACTTTTGACTTTCGAGGAGAAACTGAATATCAAATTCAATTAAATTCTATTCAAACACTCATAGACTCGAAATAATCACAAAAAGAGACTAAAATCTACTAAAAATTGTTTATAAAGTTTAGATTTTAAATATCGTATTTAATTTTGGTAAGAATTTCAGGCTAATGTCCTTGCTGCTAAGTAAAATATAAAATTTATAGAGATCAAGATAATTTTTCACAATTATCAATTGAGAACATCTAGTTAAATATATATATAAAGTGGAAGGTGAATAATTCATTGCAATTGACAGTTTTTTGTTTCTAGCTTATAAACTTGATTATCTTATGAGATAGTTGTGATTGATTTAATTAAAAAATGTCCAGCTTCATTATTATTTGAGATCTTTTATAAAAATGTTGTGAAATGGCATTGAAAGCAAACATTTTGTAAATTAACTTAAAAGTAATTATAATTGTGATTATTTGACGCAAATATAAACAAAAATATTTATTTTCATTTAAAATCGATGAAAACCAGACTTTCCCATCGAAAAACTGGTTTTCAAGGAAAAAATAAAAATAACTGATTAATTGAAACGTTCTGGATATAAATAAATGGCTATAAATATTATATTTATTGCAAATTAGGTTCAAACGACACTTAAGTTCCTATAAATTTTTGCAACATTAGGAAACTTTAGATAATTCACACAATAATTAAATATAGACATAATTATCAAATTATGCTCTGAGTCAATTAGCTAGTTAGTCTATTATTAGCCTAAATTTCGATTTAACACAAAGATCCGAACAAACCTTTTGGTGAAATAATTGTTTTTGATTCAGTTATGGAATCAATTTGTTTGGAGTCTTGTGTTTGATTGAGAGCCGAATTGTCTGAACTGAAGACAAATCGATTGGAAGAGGAGTCAAACGAAGGCTTTTGTAATTCGAACGAATCGTTTGTCAAATTAAATAATGGCGTAAATGAAGAAAATGATGGAATCTCTGTTGGATTTTGTAAAGTATCGGTAAACTGTGCGATCGGTTGAGGTTGAGGTGGAGTTGTTGGCACTGAAGATGAAGGGGAAGACAGTGCCGAACGTCCGCCACAAGAAAGCTCTGGTTCACTATCGCTATCACTTGGTTTAGGACCGAAATATGGAGAACTGGAAAACAGGTTTTGGAAATTGAGAACTTTGTCAAAATCTGATAATTGTTGGCATTTTTGGTCAATCAATATAATCATTACCGATAATAATTCGGAAAAATCCTTTGACAGCATTACAAATGAAAAATAGGAACTTATTTAATATATTTTAAATAAATATAGAAATATAATTCATTTTCCAACTATCAGTTTTTGCATCTAGATAATACATTAAAGAATTTCTACAGTTTCAATGTATTCACTCAATTATATTGAATTTCAAAAATATTTTTCACAAAAAAGGAATTTCAATCGATTTATCAAATTATGCTAAATATTCAAAATGAGATAATTTTGTTAGAGTTATAAATAGCCAATGAGTGTAATGGTATGTCAAAATCATCATGGAAATTAATGGATGTTGAAGATGACAAATCTAGTTAGTTGCATAGATGCAGTTATTCTTACAAAGATATTTAGACAATTGATCAGAACACTTGATCAAAAGCGTGATTGTTTCAAATGGACAATATTTCGACGAATCAATGCCAATTTGTAAATCTGGAATTTAACCTGTACAATCTTTGAAGCATTATATTATAGTTAAGCAAAACTGTGAAAAGCTCTTCAACTTCATGGAATTTAATATCAACATATGAAACCTAATTACCATTATCTTTTTGACAGAAAATAAATGTGCTCATTTATTTAAATTCTTTTAAAATTCAATGAATTAATCAAGTAAGGATATTACGTTGTATAGAGGCTTGATAGAAATTTTGATTAAATATTCCAATGGCGATAATTAGAAAATGGCATTGATAATAAAATTGGAGTTTATTTATTACTTTGTGATATTTTTTTAATGATAATACTAATAATAATAATAATAATAATAATAACTCCAAATATATTATTTATATTCGTTTCTAAACTTCACAAGTTGTTTAAGCAAGTCGGAATCTTTGAATTTTCGGAAGTCGGAATAGTTAGAATCTTTGAATTTTATGTCAGAATTGCTTATTTAAAATAGAAGACAGGTTAATTGTCCATCGTCCAGAAAAAGTTACTTTTATCAACATGCAAGGTGACTTTCAATCAAAAAAGCATACAATGAGGTAATAAACAACAAGATAATTGTTTGTTCTTAATTCAGATATATTAAACTGAGATTATTTTGTAAAACAACAATATTCATTTGATGGAAAATCTTGGAATTACCAAATGGAATGAAAAAGTCATCAAGAACTTCATTAAGAACTCACCCAATTTCGGCAAATATAGTGAAAATAATACAATTTATTAGCCAGAACCATTGGAATACTTGATCATTATCGAGAGAACTGTGAAAACATGCTTTCAGACAATGCAAAGGAATAATTATTTTCACACTTTATTTACTTTGACTGAAACTTTGAATAAAACCCGCATTTGTATTGTTTGATTGATTTTGAATTTGCGGTCCATTAGACCAATCAATTGATTATATGCTCGAATGTAATCAACAAAAGTTCAAACAAATCATATTCAAGAACTTATTCACTCATTTAAATATAGCTATAAATCAATAGATTTATATCACGATAGAACAATGTGCTCTAATTTTTAGAAGTCCATTCCAATGATTCATTTTCAACAAGCTCATTCAATTTGACTTAATAGGCAAGAAAATGATTATTAAACCCATAAAAATTGGTTACTAAAGAAGCTCATAAACATCTAATTAAAACCAACAATTAATAATCAGAGTTGTCTATTATTGCCTTGTTCAAATTGAATTTAAACAAAGTTCAATAATTATTTTATAGTCACCTGGGCACTTAAAAAGGCGTATTTTGATATTTAAAAAAAGAATTTTATTGTGTTTTTCAATTTGAAGCAATCGCTTCGATCGATTGAAATGTGGATATGATTTGAGACTATAATAACCGAAATTTAATACCTGGGACTGGGTGTGCGGCGTAGTAATGGCAAAAGGGAAGGCGACTCTCTGTCGACAGGAGGCGTATGGCTGTGCTGTTGCATAGCTAATAGAGCCGACTGTTTGTGAACTTCTGCATCACTCGAAGGAATATATTTAAAACTAAAAGATTAAACAAAAGAAATGGTGAGAAACCATTTGAAGGAAACCATTCGTACGTTATTTCGTTGCCTAAAAGTTGAGCTCTTCTGAGGATAGCCCGCGCTTTGGAATTAGTTATATGTCTAAGGCTTTCACTATTGATGGCCAGCAAATAGTCTCCCTTTTGAATCCTTGCGTCGCGAAAAACTGCACCGTTTTTTGAAGCATTCTTAACAATCATACCATTAACGCCTCTATCGGCCAACTCCAGGGTCAGACCTAACAAACAATTGGGTTATGATTAATCAATTGAGTCAATAGTGGAAACAAAGAGGCGTACCTAAAGGCTCGTTTCCCTTTACTATTTTAATAGTCCTCTCAAGCGCTGCAGGCAATGGAATGGCCATGGCGTTATGGTATGATGGACTGGGAGATCGCGAAGAACTGTAATCGAGTGGGGTTGAACTGCGAGAATCACTCAGCACTAGATTGCTAGCGCTGGCAGTTGGCGACGGACTTATGGGCATATTGTACCGCTCTATGGGAACACTAGCCATCATGTGATCGGCTAATGATCCGGCGCTTGAAGATAATTGTGATTCAACCGAATCAACCGAATTGACTGATTGTTGTCGAGTCACTTCCCTTTTGGAACACTAGATATATGAAACAGTGTTTGAGCCTAATATCGGACTATCAAGGCAAACATAACTACCTTTGAATGGTCGTTGGCTCCCAACGAATCAATTGGTATCGATTGAAGTGATTGTTCACTTGAGTTCATTGATTTATTGTCTAAAATATCAATTTTGTCGCTCTTTAGTGAGTGGTCTATCATTTTGTCTGAACTCTTCAATTCTTCGAATGAAATTCGCTGTAAAAGTTTAATCGATTATCCTTTTATTCAATCAAAATAAATCATTATTTAAATCAATTGGGATTCTATTTATTGGATTCTTAGCAGCGAAGGCAAGCCATAGCTCCGAAGTAACACTAAAACCTAATTAAGGAGTCGGTTCCAAAGAAGGGTTCAATTACAAAAAATATTGCTTTGAATTAACAAAACTATTGAAGTGTTGACATCGAATTCAGGCTTTAATTGATTTGATGACAATTCTGTGGACAAGCGATTGTCAAAACTACCACTCATTTAATGTAAATTATTTAATATTATTTTACATACAATTTGTTAATTAAATCAATTTATTTCTAATAAAAAAATTTGAATATCGAATATTTGTATATTTGTGGCCACAAAAAGTAAATCAATGTTAGATATGAATAACAATTACAATGTATTGCTTTTTGATCCAAATTTGTTCTCTAATTACAATGATTTTAATTCTTAACTCAATTAACCAAAAGATGAATAATTAGTGATAACAAACAAATGATTAATTGATGGCAATGTTTGCAATGTTTTGCATAATTCAATGCATTAATCAAAAGTTGATACAAGAGACAAATGAAGTTCTCAAAGTGATATATATATACCTGTGCCGATACACTAACAAAATAAATATCAGAAGCTCTCAGACTTATACAGAGAGAGAAGAGTAGAAGACGCCTGTAATGCTTGTAAACCCCGTTCCCTAAAGTCTGCACTTGCCTCAGATGCCTGACCGCGAGTGACGAAAGTACTGTCACTCACCTGACTATCAATTGGAGACTGAATGCACTGAACGTTACTTTCAGGCAAAGGTAGAGGTTTTGCGACTCCGATAACCACTTTGCCTTTGGGCGCACACTTCAGTGTACTCACTGCCAGATCCAAACTGGCGTTTTCCAGCACAGTCTCATTCACGAATAATAACCGATCTCCTGGAATCAATCGGCCGTCCTGTTGTGCGACTCCTCCCGGTACTAGACTCCTAATGACAATCACAGTTTCCGTCGGATTCATCGGATCCTAAGGATGGCACCAAAATAATAGTATAAGAATTGGAAGGTCAACATTACACCAATTGCCTGATAGTCCAAAATACTGAATCCCAGTCCTCTGTCGCCTTTGACCAATTCGATGATCTGAGGTTCGCTGTTCCACATCGCCAGACCTGTCAACGGCTCTAAGGAGCGGGACTTCATTTTAGATAAGTCACATGTAATCGAAGAGGTCGGAAGGGTAGTGATGGCCAGTGAACCGTCTGATTTGGCTTTGACTAGACGTTCAATGGAGGGCACTATTGATGTGAGCGAACCGTTCACTGAATATATATCTAATTCTGTTCTTGTGGTTGAGCTGTGATTATCACTAGAGATGGTTTCGAAATTGACTAAAATATCACGATTTGGGTTATCAGCACTTTTGAGTCGGGCGCAAACCATTTGCACTTCCATTGGCAAGTCTTTTAGTAATGGCACCACATCTGAATGACTCAAACCGTGAAGTTGTGTTCCGTTTACCTGACATTTAAAGAGAATAATAGTAATCAACAAATAATGACAACAATGGCATTACCTCTAAAAGTTCGTCTCCACTTCTGAGAATTGCATTGATGCCAACCGGGCCATCCGCCAGAATCGAACGAATATAATGGTGTGGACGAACCTCATTGCCATTCTCAACATCTACCGTTCCCTCTAAACTAATTCCCAGTCCTCCCCCTTCTTTAAACTTAATTATGTTTGCGATCTATTAGTGAGAAGTGTTAGTCATATAAAGTAAATGTAAACAAATGGTAAACTGACCACAATTTCAAAGTTATCCCCAACAATGTCCTCCCATTTGCTTCTAAGCTCTTCATTAGATTGCAATTCACTTATTATTGCGGTTTCATTGATTGAGTCGAACGCTTCAAAAGTTTGGTGGTCCAGTAATTCCGAAGATTGGTCATAGATTTGAATTACAGTCGAACCAGGAATAGACTGAGAGTAATAAGGAGATGGCGGGTCTGGAGTGGCGATTGCTTGTTGTAACTGTTCGTATTTAGAACCTCTAAGATATCGAGCTAAACGCAGTTTCACTATTTTGCCCGTATTTCTCAACACTTCTACAGCCTGATGGTTAGTATAACCATATAAAGAGCGGCCGTCCACCTGATCAATCATTATGTCAAACCAATTAATGACTAATAAATTAATTGGTTAAAGAACATACCTCAATTATTTGATCATTAACGCAAATTTGCTTTGAAACGTCTGCCACACTTCCCGGTGCGATACTCTTTATGAATATACCCGATATTTCTTCTGAATAAATAATGCAATGCTTTACAAACTACTTCTTATAATCATTTTATAGAACAATGAAATAATGCACTTTTCAAATGATTAGCCAAATAGTAAACTTCAATTTTCGATGTTTTTTTCAATTGGAATAAAATCTAAAGTAGTGGACAAACCTTTTTCGCAGACATATCCAGCAATAGTGATACCCAGGCCCTGTTGATCTTTAACTAATTCCACTTCAAACGTTTCCATTTCTGGTAACTGTTCGCTAATACTATTCGTATTATTCGATGCAATTGTTTGACAATTGACTTCGAGCTGAACTTTTTGATTCAAAACTGTGCCGTTGATTGCATTTGCTGTTACTTCAGGTACAGATGTCGGTTCCTTTGATTCAGAGGGAGGACTCTGGATAATGAGCGAAAGAAAAAGCCATTTACTTTAATTGATTAGAAAATGCCTTTCCAGCCAAAGCAATGCATTATTGTATGGCACGAAAGTATGATTACAGGCATTATTGTCATTAAATTATGTACGATATCTATGTATTGGTGCAACTCTCAAAATACTAATTATAATTTATAAGAATTGACTAATTGTTTCAATTGATTAAATAAAATTAAATTGAAAGAATCTAGAATTGTAACAAAACTGCGACCAATGTTCTAGTAATGTGTGATCAAAAGGGTATTAAATAATTTTCAAATGACTAACACATTAAAAATATAATTTCGAAGAAGTGATTGTTTCGATCAACAAGTTTTCATAACCAATAGTCGAAAATAGAAATTTATGATTTTTAAACTTTAAATATATTAATAAAAATACAATTTGAAATTTCATAATATGATTAGACAACGATTTGATTCATATTTTAATGAAGTCATTTTCGTGACTCAATTTTAGACTCATAAACAAATTATTGATATTATATCCAAAACCAATAGACGACACAAAATATTATTTAAATGAAGAAAAATTAAATATTTAAAGAAGTCATTGAATTCAAACAATAGACGAGACATTAATGAGAAGACGAATGAAACGTGACTTCAAATGAATGCCAATCTTCTAATGACTAACGTGTTAAGAGGTTTGCAAAGAAACGGCACAAATGGAAGTGCTTGGCAGCAATGAAAACAGACGCAAACTCAACTACAATGATGGTGTGCAGGACTGGTGGCCGTAAGAGATGTGCGCAACCAGAATACTATTGACAAGTGTCTGCTTATTGGATTACATTCAGTTGAATGCTCAGAACCATTGCATTCATACTTGAAAGTAGTAATGCTTTTATTATTAAATCAATTAATTAGTGAAACACAATATAGTTTTCATTTAATTCGAGTACAAACAATTAGGGAATTCCTTGAGGATAGCATCAATTTTCAGATCACCAAATGGAGTAATACTTTGTCTAGATTTACATAGATATGGCCTAGTATCGATCGCACAATTCTAGACTTCTTATTGTTTAATTCTAAATATTAAAGCTTATCGTCCGCTCTTTTAGAGACTCACTTTTATTTTTGTGAAGTAACGGAAATACCATTTTATTAAAAGAAGGTTCATTTATATCCATTTTTAACAAATATTCGTAATTTGATGACAAATATAATGCATTTTTCAAAATGAAGTCAACGCAAGTCATTAAATAAAATAAATAAATATCAAGAAATAAAATAATTGTCTAAATAATTAATATATCTTCTAAAAAATATTATCCTGTTATAAATTGATTTTGTGATTATATGCAACTAAACTCGATTAATTTTGAGGTTAAAATATTGCAAAGATAGCTAAGGAGATGTTAGCCTAAATCTGCTAGAATTGTGTGAAAAAAGGTAAAATCAACTCACCAATGCCTATTATTTTCTGTCAATTTATATAAAAATACACTGAATAAAAAAAGACTTACACTAAAGTTGCACTATTACCCGCGGCTTATCTAAGAAAAAGAGGCCTTTCAGCAGAATTGTCACCTGCCGATTATATGGGGTGCGGGTTATACAGTTTAACAAAAATAAAAAATATTTTTTATAAGTTATTCAAGTTAGTAGGTTTCAAGTTCTGGTTACAATTTTTTCACTCTTTGACACTCTTTTCGTCACATTCGGCGACCCAGCTGTTTTTTACTTCGGCAAGAGTCACAATTTCTCATTTTTGGGCACTAGTATAAAATTTTCTTTTTTTTTTTGGCATTTTATTTGATTTGTAGCCCAAATATATTAAATCAAAAATAATTCAAATTTAAGAATATTTTTTTGTATTGACTTCATTATACTGTTATGCTATTAAAACATTTACATATGTGGGTTATATACTGGAGGATTATAAAGAGTGTTTTTTAAATGTTCCCTTATTCAGAAGAGAATTTTAAAACTATCATAGAATATGTCCATTCATTTTCTTGCTTATCTATTCTTATCTGATATCCTAAGCCTTTGTGCACCTGACCCTTAATCTAAATATTTGTGGGTTATTAATGCTTAACTTTGAACTCTTGCAAGAATAAGGGAACATTTAAAAAAACACTCTTTAGGTGAGAAAACACGCACACACCCACTCCCTCTCTCTCATGGCAGGGTTAGCCCTTTGCGGTAACAAATAGCAATCTTTTATTTATTTATTTAAGATTTGTTTATTTAACGAGTATTTCATTCGTTTAAAATTTGCGCAATTATTGAAAATTACGGAACATTTGTCATTGAGATAAACCAGTCGTTAATCAATCAACTTTTATGAATAGAGAATAAGAGTGGATTGCAGGAATACCCCCCCCCCCCTGAGCTTTAAAAAATATTTCAAGGAAGAAATCCAGAGAAACGTATCCCTCAAAAATTGCTGCCGCAGCCACTTTTTTCATTTCATTTTCGGTAATTTAACCGAGCTTAAACTTAATTTAATTGAATAAAGCAAGAATAAGGGAAAATGGTCATGTTTGGAAAGTACCCTCCCTTATACCCACTGTGAAGTTTGAAATAAATTGGTCACTTTAACCTCCACTTAGACCCCCTTCTCGGAGGTCTCAGACGTTGGCTATCCCTGATATTTGTGATTAAATAATAATGAAATTGAAAGATGTGTTAACTCACATGAAGATCGATTCGAGCAATTTGTTGCGCTTCAATAGGAATGGAAGTGACCGTAACATTGGATTCGTGACCATTGGTGAAGGGCGTCACCGCTATAGATGTCGTTTGGATGACGTCTCGCGAAACATCTTGTAATTGTTGCTGGAAATCAATAACCGAAACAAATTATCACATATAACATCAATTAAGAGGTGCCCAATAGGGGCTGTATTGTTGTCCCGTAAACTGAAAATTCAATCGACTCTTTTACCTGACCTTTGAGGACATATCAGAGAAGAATAATCTTACAATTGAATTATAACCAATAATATTGGAAACCGGTATAAGTGCTTAATGGCTGACATCAACTGATGGCTTATTGCATCAATGATTATAAGGCTACAGTCAAAGCTGGTTGTTATCCCTCGGTCAGGTTGGCGGATAACTTGGAGTGAGGGACAACAACGAACGTGCACTGAAATGCACTGAAATCTATTGAAATGGTTTCTTTATATGAGGGATATAACAGCGAGCTTTGACTGTAGTCTTAAATCTGTTGTAAATGAGTTTATGAGTTTAGTTAGAAGTGAGGTGACTCTGGGAATGGGTTGAAACAGTACCTGTTGGAATAAAGCCAAATGCTTTTCAATGTCTTCGGGGTCGGCCAGACTTCTAGTCGGGACTATTGGTGCACTACTTTGGATGAGCTGCAAATCTGATGTGGGATCGACTGGACGGGCCACGATCAAGCGGACATGAGCACCGGTCTGACGAAGGACTTGTGCCACTTGGTCTGAACCCATTCCTCTCATATTGATATCATTTATCTGCAGAATATGATCTCCACTTTGCAAACGATTGTCCTGAATATAAACAATTGATATGAAATCAATTTTATTCAGACATTTAGTTGACATACTCTGTCGGCGACACCGCCTGGAAGTATAGTTTTGATAACGACACCAGTGCTTCTGCCACCAATGATGCCAAAGCCAAGTCCGGTGCCATCGTTGTCGAGCTCTATCGCTTCAATTTGTGCCCATTCAGTGTTAAGAACCATATCGTTAGAGTCTTTAGAGCTATCACTGACTCCTGAGGGCGACCTCTCGATCAGTAAAACATCAGATGCCTCACTGTTTAATTGAGAGGAATCACATAGTTTTGGCGAATGACCACGAGCAATTACTAATTCCACAATTCCATGTGCGCGCTGTAGGATATTTATGGCTTCTTCGTGTGATATATCACTAGAGAAAGGTTGGCCATCGATGGCTAGTATTTGATCTCCTGTTTGAAGTCTTCCATCCCTTAATTGAAAAAATTTTCCATCTATTAACATTTTCCCAAACATTTCAATTAATTATAATTGAATTAAAATATTTAGTTTGTAGTATCGATAAAATATTTCAACGATTTATACCTTATTACCTCACATAGTGCGGCATGCCGGTATAAATCGAAATTGAGGTTAGTGCCGGTATACCGGCAGGCCGGTATTAGAGAGGAAAAATCAGTAAAATCAGAGATTAAATTTTATACAGAAAAACAAAATAATTATAAGTAAAATGAAAACAATTCTAAAAAACACTGATTCGGGATTTATGAGCAAATTTTTTCAATGTTTATCTGAATTCAAGCCAGTTTGGACTTTATATTTATTCAATGCACTTCAAAATTTAATTTATTACCTATAAACATTTAAAATTTCTGAAATGCACTGATGATGAAGGCGACGATGACTACGAATCCTATGATTCACAAGAACTTAATTTATATAACATGTTCTATTTGCTATTATATCAATTAAATAAAAGAATTAAAGTTAAAT
>JAQIWP010001020.1:0-17949 GCA_034695525.1 Euzetes globulus | reverse complement strand
ACTACATCAGAACAACGCAATGCTTTAGTGCTTTACATAACGGACTCTGCTATGCTGTGCTCTGCTGTGTCTGCTATTACAAGCATGCTTACACAAGCTTGCATTGCTTCACAACCCTCTCCGGACTACTCCTTTTTAAACAATCGAATTAATTGTTTCTTGTTTATTATCCTTTAAATTTCATACTTATTCTTTGCTTTGGTATTGGATTAGGTCGTAAGTAAACAGAAAATAAGTTTTGACTAGACTAATCTAATAAACATTTCTAATGGGATTTTATTATAAACTATTTATGCCAAATTTTTAATGGTTAAAATATAGCTCGTAAGTAAATAAAATTATTATTTTCTTAATTGCTTAGCCTAAAAGAATATTTATCTTGCATATTTTCACATCTAAATTATGCAATTTTGTTATGGTCATGATTTAGCTCGTATGTAAATAGACTAAAAATTTCTTGAAAATTTATCTAATTATTTCTTTATATTTTCACATATATTTTATGTTTTTTATCATTTTAATGGCTTAGCTCGTGAGTAAATTAACTCAATTTTTAATTTAAATATTCTAATATATTTCTTCTTTTATATATTTACATCATTATATGCAATATTTGTTGTGATGTCCATGTTTTAGTGGGTAAGTAAATCGAATATATTCTTTTCAATTACTTGTTCTTATTTAAAATTTTTAATTATTATTTTTCAAACAAATCATGTTCTATCTGTTTGATGTTGTAATGATCATGGTTTAGGTTGTAAGTAAATCAAATACTTGTCTGTATAAAACATTAATTAAAAACGTTTTATTATATTGCGACCGATTTTTGCTCCTTGGTTCTTATGGTAATGTTTTAGGCAGTGAGTAAATCTAACGATATTGTTATGAATTACTTAAACTATTTAAACAATTGTTCTTCCACTTTGTCATGTTTAATTTATGCTCTTTTCTTGTATGGACTTGTTTTAGGTTGTAAGTAAATCGAACATTTCTTTTTTAAATACCTAATCTAATTCAAAATTTGTTTTGCATATTTTATTATCAAATTTTGGCATTCTCTGTGTAATGGTCATCGTTTAGGCAGTAAGCATATCAAACAGTTAATTTTTGATTTACCCTAATATAATTGAACATTTTCATGCATATTCTCATTTCGAATTTTTCTCAATTCGGTGGTGTATGGTCATAATTTAGACAGTAAGTTAATCAAACATTAACACTTGAATAGCCTAATCTAATTTATCATTTTTTTTTCATTTTTGCATTCTTAATTTATATTCAATTTGTTGTGAATTTGATGGTTTAGATCGTAAGTAATTCAAATATAATTTTTTAAATTACCAAATCTTTCTTCATGTAATTTATTACACTTTTTTTATTCTCTATTTGTTATTGTGGTCATCATTTAGCTAGTAAGTCACTGAATTGAAATTTTTAAACAACATAATCGAATTGATTGTTTCTTGTTTATTATCCTTTAAAATTCACACTTATTTTTTTGCTATGTTATTGGATTAGGTCGTAAGTAAACAGAAAATATGTTTTGACTAGACTAATCTAATAAACATTTCTAATGGGATTTTATTATAAACTATTTATGCCAAATTTTCAATGGTTAAAATATAGCTCGTAAGTAAATAAATTGTTTTTTTTTCTTAATTGCTTAGTCTAAAAGAATATTTATCTTGCATATTTTCACATCTAAATTATGCAATTTTGTTATGGTCATGATTTAGCTCGTAAGTAATTCGATCAAAACTTTTCTTGAACTTTTTATACTAATTAATTATTTATTGTGTTATTTCATCTAATTTATGTATTATTTTTGTTATGCTGATGATATAGTTGGTAAGTTAATCGACCATTAGCTTATTGAATTAACTAATCTTATTAAAAATATATCTTTTAAATTTTTTGAATTAATTTATGTTCAATTTGTTGTGATGAGCATGGCTTAGGTTGTAAGTATATTGAACAATTTTTTAATATTAAATCTAAATTGACAATCCTTAATTATATATACAACCAATTTTTCCTTTCAATGTGATGGTGGTTTTAGGCAGTATGTACATTTAACAAGATTTTATGAATTACCTAATCAGTTTGAACAATTTTTCTTGTATATTTTCATATCACAAATATGTTCTATTCTTGTGATGATTATGATTCAGATCGTAAGTAAATCCATCAATTATTTTTAAGTAATCAATATATAAATACCTTGTATCAACTTCATATCAACTTTGTAATCTATTTGTTGTGGTGGCTTAGTTGGTAAGTAATTAGAAAAATAATTAATTGAATTTCCCAATCTAATTTGATATTTCACCTTACAAATGTTCACCACTCATTCATGCTTTATATATTGTGATGGTCATTGTTTAGAAGGTGAATAAATCGATTTTTAATGTTTGATACCTAAACTAATTGAATATTTTTTCCTAAATATATCCCAATCAAATTTATGCTTGATCATGTCTATTGTTTAGATCGTAAGTAGAACGAACCTAAATTTTCTGAATCACCTATTCTAATTGAACATATCTTTTTGTAAATTATTACATTTAATTTATGCCCTACCTTTTGTGATGACCATGGTTTAGTTGGTAAGTAAATCGATAATTATTTTTATGAATTATATATTCTTATTAAATAACGTTCTTTTAAATTCTGATGAACTAATTTATGATATATTTGATGTGATGTTCATTCTGTTAGATTGCTAGTAAATTGGACCCGGGACAAACACCAAAACTGGCAATGGCAACGGACTTTTATTATTATTTATCTTTTAAAACTATTTTCAATGTTAAGTGGCCCTACTCCAAATTTATTATTAGTATATTTAAAATAAAATAAATTTTAAGCATTCGATATTCTTGTATCTTTTTATGCAAGCAGAATCAAATTTTTTATTGATTTATTATCACCTTATAGAATTTGAACTATTTATTATCCAATCCCGTTTTTTATAACCAATAAAATTGATCGTAAAAATTACTGGTTAGATTGGCTACATCACCATATTAGAATCCTAGATCATTTGAGTTGAAGAGATATTTTAGTTAATTCCTATGAATTATTCTGATTGTGGTCATTTGATAACTGCTTAGGCATTTATAAAATGCCCATACTAAGTATCTCTTGTCTGTTCATATTAAACTAAAAACTGCAATTATTTATAAGAATAACTAATCTTGATCATCACTAAAAACTTATTTTAGCTCTTGCTGATAAAAATTTAAAATTCTATTAACGATTTATTTACCTGGTAATTTGGTATTGTCTTTGGATGAATATTTACACTGGCAATATGTCATATATAACTAGCCGGCCACTTTCTTGCCCAGATCTCTTCGGTATTGCCATTTGAGATTAAACTCAGCCTGTCTCGATCGATTACTTCCCCATCAAGATAATAAATAGAAGGAAAACACCTGCGCTGTCTGTAAACTGTTTCGTTTGAGACTGCATCGAAAAATGCTATGTGCTGGGTGATGTTGGACTAAAAGTTGTAAAATAACTAATATTTATTATTATTAACTTGCTAAACAAACAAGTTTTAGCAATGTTTAACAATGCACTTTAAATTGCTTGTTGATTTCTAATATTGAAAAGTTGCAAGAATTTATAAAGTTTAAGATAGAAAATAGATAAAATAAATTTGTAGTTAATTAGTTATTGATCAGAGGTTAGCTCTTGATAAGAAATCTATTGTTTTCCTAATCCCAGCAAACATTGTGACCGAACGCCCCCCACATTATTGACACCCACTTCACAACAGCATTAAAATAAAACTACTCCCGACTGTCGGCATTCACTTCAAAAGTTTTTGTTTAATAGCTTGTTCTTCATTTTTTCCCTTGATTTTTGCCCTGAAGTTTTTCTAAATTATAAAAGCTGACAGAAGAAAATAGCAGGTTTAAACCTTCCGGGAACAATTTTAATACTAAACATTACATAAAATGTTTATCATGGAAAACCAAAATAAAACAAAAATTAAAATAGTTTAAAATAGACATGCTTTTAGCTGCCTCATCATATTATCTTGATATCTGACTTATCGTATTGAACAGCAGATGAACTGACAATTTATTTATAATAATTTATAAATTTCCAGCACTAAAACCTAGATAAATTATCGGTCACTTATCGCTTGACTCCTATCGGTTAACAAATTGTTTTGTAGAAAAACTATTGTTTTGATTAAAAATATGAAAAATTTTCGATAATTTGTGATTAGAAGACATAACGCCTACTATTTTACTGTTTAGTGCTATTGTTTTATCCAGTAAATAATTAATTGCTTACATAAACAAGTTGAAAAATTTCAAGAAAATATTTATTTTGTTCATTTAACCTGAAGAAGGAAATGAATTATTTTCCATCATGATTAATTTGGATGCGATTAGTCCTAGAATATGTTTAATACTTGTTATATTAGCTTTGGTGAGACTGACGGCTACCGACCCCAGTATGTACTCAATTGATTGCCCAAAAAAATGAACTTTCAAATGATTTTCAAATAGTTTCTCAACTGAACTGTCATTTCGATAGTCCTAAGAGTTATTGTAATTGGAACTCAAATTCTGTTCCGGCTTCAAATTGGAGATGGACTCAATCAAGTGCTCGAACAGTTAATTTCACTGGCCCATTGCAACCGGTTGACAAAAAAGGTGAGCAAGGAACACATTGAAATGAGCATCTTCATTATGAAATTTAATTGCTTAAAGAATTCTTCCTGGTTATTCATTTTGCCTTGCTTTGTTATATTTTAAAAGGTTACAATTTTAATTAATTAGTATTTATATTGACCAGGTTATTTTATTCTATCTTACAATCGGACAAATGGGAATAGCAATCAGCCGACAGCAACCCTTCAGTCCCCAGTGATCGACGCTTTTAGGAATCAGACCTGTTTTCAATTCAATTACTTCACTTATGGAGTGGGTGTCAAACGATTAGTTTTAAATAATATAAATATCAGTACCAATGAAGAAACTGAAGTCTGGTCACGACATGCTTCCTCGGGCGACATGTGGCACTTGACCCACATCCATGTTCCTGCTCATAACTTCCAGTTCAAGGTGAAACAATTTGCTCTTATCAGTTTCAACTAATTTTCAATTAAAAATGTTAGCTCAAATTCTCAGCTTATGCTGGAATGGGTGCCATAGCTTTGGACAATTTCAAAGGTATTCCCTATCAGTGTCCAAATGATGGCGTTTGTGATTTCGAGAGCGGAATATGTGATTGGACTCCAATTAACGCCACAAACTATAAGTTCAATTTAATCATGGCAAAGGATGAATCAGATCAAGGTGTTATGTTTGACCACACAACACAGACTGAATATGGTCATTTATTGCAGGCTAGAAATGGTGAATACTTTTGTCTTGATTTAGTATTCAAGCTTAGAATACGACTTTATTTGAACTGGGTTAAAATTGTTTCATTTTTGATTAGGTGTACTTAACGACAGGGCTGTCATTGTGAAGGAGACGCCATCCATGTATACCACTCATTGTCTTGCATTTTGGTATTACCGGCAAAAAAGTTATAAGAACAAATTAGAGGTTTTGCTCTTCGGATCCGATGATAAAAATATCAGTATTTGGAGCTCAAGTCTTACTTTTCCCTTACAAACCTGGCACAGAGCCATGGTCACCATATCACCCGATCAATATGGTTACTTTCAGAGAATTGGAATAGCTGCCACTCATCTAGGTAATAAATTTTATGATTTGAATAGCTAAAAGATGTTTAAAATATTGTTGTGAAGACCCAGCGCCAATCTATTCACCAATTAACATGGATGACATATCATTGCAATTGGGAAGATGTCCTCAACCCATCACTTGTGACTTCAACGTTGATATGTGCGGATTTATGCACAACTTTATGAGTGGAGGCCAGTCTGCAATTTGGCCCTGGAACCACGGCTTTGGAAGAGTCGAGTACGGGTCCCAATTGAACTTCCAATACCCACCGGAAGACAGAAGTGGTTATCCGGACGGCATGTTTTTATACACAGACTTCACGGCTCTTCACACCAGTAATCCGGTTAGAAATATGCGAATTGATAGCGAATACGTGTCGGCCACCACCGCCTCCTGTCTCACCTTTTATTACCTTTCAATGGATACGACTTCAGTTAGTTTTGTTGTCAGTACCTTTGATAAATCAGGTATTCATTCTTGCCTTTTTGAAAGCTTCAATTTAACATTATTCTTGACATTGTTTGAAGAGGTGAGTAAGGTAAATCTGTGGACATACAACCGGACTGAAGACCCCAACACTAATAATCAGCGCAAAAGTTGGATTCCAGTCCATATTGATATAGAAAGGGCATTTGAATTCAAAGTCCTATTCGAAGTCACCACTAATGTCTCCAACACTTACATCGCTTTGGACGACATTTCTTACATTCTAGGTAATTGTTCTTCTGCTGGCTCATCCACCACAACTTCTCCAATTCAGAGCTCAACCATTGCTGTGCCTCACCAACAACAGGTCTCTTGTGATTTTGAATCAGGTAAACTTAAGTTGTCAAGCACTTTATTTAAGATTTTCAGCATAATTATAACAGTAGTGTTCATTATTAGGCTTTACCTTGCTACTAATTATTTTTTTATTAAGGTGATTTTTGCGGTTGGAGAGAAGGCTTAGATACGAAATGGTCAATCAATCAGCTCAATGGCAGACAATATTCTTCTTTGAAGCCTTCAGCAGACCATACCCTACGAAACAGGAACGGCAGATATGCATATATTGAACATTCCAGTGATGACTCAGTTACAGAAAAGGAGGCCGTTTTAACCGTTATCGACACTTATGTCAATCAAACCAATTTCATCGGACAGTCCTGTTTTTCCCTTTGGTTTTATATGCGGGCCGACAGTTCAGCTCAACTAAAGATTGATTCATATAATGAGGGATCAAATAAATCGGTGACAGAATCGGTTCTTAGAAACAATGATTGGGGAGAGAAATGGAACTTATTGAGATTTGAAACCTACCAGGATGTTAATTATGATGAATTCAATATAACAGCACACGTCAAAAATGGTGAGAATTTGAGCTCATAAGTGACAGGTCTTGTATTCAAAAACTGTGTTTAGAATTCCGAATTTTATTTAGCCTTCCTTTTATTTTATAATTTTTAATACCGTATAACCTCACATTGTACAACATGCTGGTATAAGCGACATTTTGATTTATATCAGCATGCAGAAAAACGTAAGGTAATACGGTATCTTAATATTTTAGATTAAAAATTAGTTTGCAATTAATAGCAAGGAATGAGAATCAATTAAATTAAAACTTGATTGCTTAGCTTTTGTGGCCATCGATGACATCAAGCTAAGCCATAAGCCCTGTTCAATGGTCCACACTGAAGCCTTTCAATGCAATTTCGAAGAACAGCGTTATTACAGTTGTGGCTTTGGAGCCCCAACCGGTTGGGTGTCCCTATGGAAACTAGTTGCTGGCTCTGTCCTCTCACAGCAAGTCAGCGATCATACATTCCGTACTTTAAATGGACATATGATGGCTTTGGACAGTAAATCTGATGGAATGTTGGCATCGCAATGGTTTGCCCCAACTCAGGGCTCTTGTCTGACTTTTTCATACTTGATGACTGGACTAAGCACTAACGAGACTTTGGAATTTGGAATAATCAAGGATAATGTGATATCAACAAGTCAAATCGTAATGTGGTCTGTAACCGGTAATTCGGGTAACAACTGGTACACTCATCGTCTAACTATAACTTCTGATCTGCGCTGGAGGATGACCTTTTCCGGGAGGTTCAACAATAGTTCTGGTATTATTGCAATTGACGACATCAATATTGATTACGATAAGTCCTGTCCTCCTCAAGGAAAGTGTGATTTTGAGGTAAAGAATTTAGCTAGTTTTAATATCAAAATATTCTAGCTTATTTTAAACTTGCAATAGTCTGGTGACACATGTTTGTGGGAAAACCAGAAGCCGACCAAAGCCAATAGTTTTTCAAAAGGTGAAAAACTACGTTCAGCTCAACTGTTAGTGGGAAGCACAGCCAATTCAGCCATTTTGCAACAGTCAGATTTCACCTGGACTGTCCATTCTCCCAGTCTGGCCTACTTCACCCAATATCCTCCTTCGGACCACACAATCGGTGAACCGAATGGTTATTATTTACTCCTTAAAGCGGACGCCTCAAGACTTGAAGGCCAGCGTTCAATACTTATGTCCGACAGATATGACATCGACCCCAACGACAGAACACTTTGCCTATCATTTTACTATTATTTTAAGAGTAATGGCGGCACTACAGCTCTGACACAATTGGATGTCTATCAAAGTGAATACTTTTCTTCAGTAACGAAAATTGCAAAAATCAGTTCTCCGGTCAAATCGATCGATAGTTGGATACATTTCAACGTAACTGTGCGACCACTGACTGCAAATTCAACTAATATCTGGTTCTATTTAGTGAGTCTAATCTGTCGATTTGCCCTGTTGATTCATTTGTTCAAATTTACTATTAGGTGGGCACTATTATCACCATAGAAAGGAATGACCCCTTTTCATACGTATATGCGTCCAGTTTGGCCATCGATGACATTTCCATCACTTCGGGACAATGTCTATCAGGCAATGATATGTTTGTCTGTTCGCCAATACAGAAGATATCCAAAAACAAAGTCTGTGATAAAGTAAAGGACTGTTCCAATGGCCATGATGAAAAGGTTTGCGGCTCCTGTGACTTTGAGGACTCATTTTTATGTGACTATGGTATCAATTGGATTCGAGGTAAGCCCATTTATTTGTAATTCAACAAGATGAAATTGAACTTAATAATTGAAGTCATGTCGTTTTACAGACAATCTAACGAATAAAAGTGTCTATAAATGGCGTTTTGGCGACTCCTCGAGTGGGCCTAAATCTGGTGCAGATCATACCAATGGATATATGATTTCTCGTAGATTAGGTCCTGCAAATAACCTAGCTATTAGCCAGAGTGATTTAATTACACCTGTAATGAGTGGTGCTGCAGCAAGTATGAACCTCTTTTAAAATTAAAATATATACTTTTCTTTAAAATGTTCTAGGTTGCTATGTCAGTTTCGCGTACAATATTAAAAGAGATCCACATTTTTCTGCCCCCAACTCAACACTGACTGTAATATTGAGTTCACAAAATGGGTTCGAAGAAACAGAAATATGGAATAGCGATGCAATTGGACCGAGTGATGGCTGGTGGCTGTCCGGCTCAGCATATCTCAAAAGGATGACATCAATATTCACATTAATATTTAGAGCTCGGGATACGGGTTTAACACCCGATTCATACGTTGCCATTGATAACATTGTATTTAAAGACTGCGAACCGGCCCAAATCATACCTAGACAATGTGATTCTTTGTCTGAGTACCAGTGCTCTAATGGGAGGTGCATCAGCAAATACTACGTGTGCGATTATAGTGATAACTGTGGCGACAATTCCGATGAGAAAATGTGCTCAGATTATTTGTACAGAAATGACTTCGAGAGTGGCTGGCACATTTGGATGCACGAGCAGGCGGGATGGCTCATACGTTCAGGTTACCATACTCTTACTGAAGGAGAGACAAGAGATCATACAACAGGTCTGTCAGTTTTATTCAAAAGTCCTTCCCAGGTCACATTATCAATTTATTTGATCTGGAATAAGGAACTGGACTTGGTCATTTTGCCTATCTATCAAGTGAAGCTTCTGGACAAGCAAAGACTGTTAATCTGGTCGGACCATACATTCCACAGAGGAAAGACTGCAGAATAACAATGTGGGCCGATATCAAAGGAATTGCTTCCCTTACTGTCAAAGTTTTGAATACACATACAAGAACAATGAGAGTGGTGTCGGGCTATACGACCACCAACAGTTTCGCATATGAAAGACTGATTACCATGCTTGATAAAAATGATTATAATGGAATTTTATATCGAGTTTATTTAGAAGGTAATGATAAATTTATTTAATCCGATAAACAAGTTAATCATAAATTGAAAATGAATATTATAATGGGTTTTTGAAACAATATTTTAAAGTCAAACATTGATGATTCGAAGTGTTGCGTAACATTTTTCTGAAATTATTTATTCAACTTGTTCTTATTTCAAATTTTAAGCAACGTTGCGAAACGATGATAGACAGCAGACCAGCTACATTGCCATTGATGACATATCCTTATCGCCAGAATGTCAGACCAGTGCAACAGTGCCAACAGGACCGACACCAACAGCACATCCCACTCCGAATCCATGTCCTCCTAACAAACCATATGACTGCAAGAATTCAGACGATCCAACAAAGAGGGTCTGTATTCCAATGGATAGGGTCTGTGATTTCACTGTTGAATGTCCCAATAATAACGACGAAAGGGACTGTGGTTCCTGCAGTTTCGATAAAAATAACCTGTGTGGTTGGCATAACACCGGCGATAGTGTGCAAAAGTGGTCACTGCAGAGCGCCAACCATTTCATAAATAATCCATTTATACCAAATTCTGACAGCACCGGCAATAAGACGGGTTCTTTCATTATAATCGATACATCGAAAGGTTAAAGTTGCTTGCTTATTTACTTGCTTAGTTATAATTAATAGAGTTCTAATTTGCTGTTTTTAGGAGGGACTTATAATACGGACGCAATTATGACAACTCCTCCACTTGGAGCGACGGCAGCCAACTGTAAACTAATATTCTGGTACCATCACTGGTACCCAGCTATTATGATTCAACGTGATCCTCCTATTCTAACCATCAAAGTGACTGATGGAAAAGGCATTCAAAAAACAATCAGAGAAATTAGACAGAGGGTGAAAACATGGACAAAAGCGACAATCCACATTGGCTCCATGGCTGCCGGTTTCCAGGTGTCAATCACAGCTAAGGGTCAGGTGTCAGCTCAAACTCAGCCATTTGCTGACATTGAAATCGATAGCATCAAGTTCTTTCAATGCGAAAACATTGACCTTAATTGGGACACAAGTCTTAGCTGTTCCTTTGAATCGGGCACCTGTGGCTGGACTGACCTTGATATTCTTACTGCCAGCAAATTAGATTGGGTATGGTCTAGTTTTCTTTCCTTGATGAGTTTGATAATTTCACTATATTTTTGAGATTCAACTGCTCTTTAACAATTTATTTTCAAGGTGAGAGAAAAATCTTCAGACATTGACCCGGGCTACGACCATACATCCAGAATAAGACCGCTTCCACAGCAATATGGCACTTGGATACGAACGAGGAAGGAGTTGGGAATGACTGGCAATAATTCGGCCACACTTATAACAATCCAGAACATTGAATCACCAATTACATATTGCCTTACATTTTGGTATCACATGTGGGGCAGTAACCTTGCTCAATTCGCTCTACTTAGCAATGAATATAAATCAGATTATGGAGGACAGGTTTTATGGCTAAAGAAAAATCCCCAAAGCAATAATTGGATTAAGGAATCTGTTACAGTTCAGAGCAATTTTCCTTATTATCTCATGTTTAAGGCATCACTTCAGTCGCCAAATGGCAGACACGAAGACTCCATTGGTTTGGATGATATAACTTGGTCTGAAGGACAGTGTCCTAATCAACCACTCTGTGATTTTGAGGTTTGCTTCTTGGTATTCTCTTCGCAAGCTCATATATATTTTTCAGACCAATCTTTGTGGTTGGATTTCTGGCGACCAATTGTGGCAAAGAACAGTACCTGCTCGTTCAACTGATAAATCTCTAAGACCACTAGTGGATCACACCTTGGGCTTGGAATCGGGGACATACCTACGTTTAACGACAGTCAACCAAAATCAGGCATCACTACTGACCTACACATTCAATGACTCGACCCCATTAGACGACTCGACACCATTCCCACAGAATTCAATGTGCCTCAAGTTCTGGTACTATCGGTCCACACCCTTTCCGTATAACAATACTTTGGATATTGAAATATCGACGAATCACTCACAGAATGTCGACATTTACACTGTTTGGACAATCAATCAGTTCCCTGAATGGGGTACATATAATGACCAGTGGCTATATGCCAGGGTCAACCTCACTCTAGTCAACAAGGATATGATTAGATTTAAGGGACAACTTAAGGACAGTCAGTCAGTGATAGCAATTGATGACATTCTTCTTCAGTCACATCCATGCGAACCGATTGGTTGGTGTGACTTCGAGTCAGACTTTTGTGGCTGGAATAATTTGGTTGGACTGCCCAAGGACATTTTATGGCTCAGGAACTCCGGTTCAAGTACTTCAACCTTAAATGGCCCGAAAGCAGATCACACTTCAAGAACATTAGAGGGATGGTATGCTTTCGTGCCATCCGACTCCCAACAGAGTGGAACTGCCATGTTAATAAGTGAACCCTTAACTTACCAGGTTCTTTGTTTGAAGTTCTATTACCAGATCACTTCTGACAGCAAAATAGTTGCCCCTAAATTACAAGTGCTATTCAGAACCCCGAACCAAATAACCCAAGTTTTGGCCAACATTTCCAGTACTACACAAAACCAATGGATTCCATTCAATATCACTCATGAGTTCGATAATGCCGTCAGATATAGGCTTATACTGAAGACATTAGAAGGAAATATAACCGAATGTGATGTGGCCGTCGACGACATACAGGTCTGGGAGGATACCTGTGCAGACGTTGACGCCAATTCCCGTTTAGTTTCCACACAAACACCCATTTCCACTCAAATACCGGCCATTGAAAAGGCATTTGATTGTGATTTCGAGAGCAAAGGCTGTAACTGGAATACCAGTATATCAAATGTTTGGACAGTCACTCATTGGACAGAAGGTCTGTTTATTTATTTAGCATCTTATAAATCTTGGTGAAAGTTATGCTGGGATGATTTAAATCGACATTTCTTTATAATTGGAAATAATAGTAGCTTGCTAATTTAATACTTTCTAAATCAGGTGTCAGCCAAATTGGACCACAAGTGGATCACACACTTCGAACATCTAAAGGACATTACCTATTGTTTGATTCGAGTAAACTGAACCAAAATGTCGGACAACCAGTACTTCCCTATTCTTTGATTCAGTCAAATACAATGGCGTTCACCGATAGTCCAAATTGTCTTTCTTTCTGGTATTACTCGGACAGCGAATCCTATTTCAATATTTCCGTTTCCTATGCTCTGCAATCATCATCCCAATCGATACCGGATCCTTTAGGAAACACTCTACTTGTAGTTCCAACCGTTACTTCCAGTTCATGGAAACAACTGAGAACTGAGTTACCGATTATCCCAAATATATCGATAGCCATCGCTGTTGTCTTCCACAACAAAATGGTTGGGGCTCTGGCTCTGGACGACATTTTATTGAATCCTGGCAAATGTCAATTAACGGGTCAAATGTGCGACTTTTCCTACAATTATTGTGGTTTCAAAGTCGACAGACTTTTGCCAAACAATGGTAACAAAATCGGATTTATGGCAAACGAAGCCATTCTTAAGAACTATAAGTAAGTCATTCGACTGTCAATTGCCTCAAATTTATTCATATTTGTATAAAAACAGATTGAAAGGACCGGAATGGGACCACACCACCAAAAGTATAGGCAATTACTTCTTATTCACGAACCAGGACACCGACCCCGACACTTTTTACAGGACAGATCTAATTATTCCGAATCTATCGCCCACTCTTTACCAAGCAAGATGTCTTAAGTTCTGGTACCAGAAGACAGGTCAGACTACAAATTTAAAGATATTTGTCATACCAATCAATGACTACAATAACTATGGCGCTAAGTGGACAGTCAATTCGGACACACACACCCATTGGACAATGGGACAGCTCACTATCAGAGCCCAATACCCTCACAAAATAATCTTTTCAATGTCTAAATCAAGAGATATGAGTTATATAGCATTGGATGACATATCCATAAGTGATGGCGTCTGTGACCCACCAGTCAGTTGTGATTTTGATATCGATTGGTGTGATTGGTATTTCCTGGATGGTTTCAACGATACCAATTGGAAATGGGGCAGATTCGCAAGTTAGTTTCTAGCTACCTTAATCAATTTTCTACTTGAGATATAATACTATAAAACCCTTCATTTACAGACCCTCCTGACGTAAATTGGCCAGGACCAAGATACGATCACACTTTAAATAAGCCAGGTGGCTTTCTCTATATGTCTGCTTATCGAGACCTTTTGACTGCCAAGATAACCCGAAATGCATACATCGAATCAATGCCTGTGTCCGCCAATCAATCAAATTGTTTTTCCTTCTATTTACAAACGGGTGGATCAGACTTTTCCCTTCAGATATCTGTCGTTGAGTTTATAAAAGCGAGTCAAACGAATCGGACACAAATTCTGCGGACAATCAGCAAATCGACAGACAAATGGACAAAGTTCAATATCAAATTGGACCCGACAATGTTGTCTACCGCTGCGGAGGTGTCTTTCAGGATTAAAGGATCTTTCAGTGAATATAGCAGTTTCATAGCTCTGGATGACATAAGTCTCAGTTCAAATGCACAGTGCTCTGACACACCTGATGATCAATTTGAATGCATGAATGGCACCAAGATAGATTCGATAAGAATCTGTAATTTAGTAAATGATTGTCTACTAGGTGAAGATGAGGTCGACTGCGGCACGTGCGACTTTGAGACAGGTAATATTCTTAAAAATAAATTTCATCCGTAATTTGATCAGCCCTATTAGTTATGATTATAAACAAGGTTGTGTATCTATGTTATTGGGGGGCTTGAAGAAAACAGACAATTCATTGGAAAAGTAAAAGTCTAATGAATGATTAAATAGTTCTAGTTTGTTTTAATTTCAATTTTCAATTTTGATCAGCTTTTGTTATTAACATTTATAGACTGTAATTACGAATTGAAACATTAATTGAACCAATACAAAATAATCTAGTAATAGAAAAATGCATTGAAAACCTAATTTACAGTTTGTAAATCAAAGTAAAATTCATGATAATTTTTTAGTAATTATTCAAGATAAAATATCTAACGACCTTACATATCCTTGATTATAAGTGATCAGGATCCTTTTGTTCACAAACATTCATAGTAAATAATATTCCTATTCATTTGACAGGAATGTGCGGATGGATTAACACTTATAAACTCAATAATCAGTTATGGATTAGAAAAAGTGCTGACAACCGGACATATCCGAGTGGACCCATAGTTGACGGACAGAGCAAAGCCAACGGATATTATTTGATCATACACAAAAATAATATTGGCTATGATAAGAGGGCTCAACTGGAAAGCAGTGTTGACCAGCTACATCGATTTAAGCGATCACCCAATACATGTCGCATGCATTTCAATTACTATATCAGTGGCCAGGATGCAACACTTCGAGTCGTTGTCAAAGAAGGGCCCTCTTCACTCAATTATGTCTGGAGGGCTATCGGTCCGAAAATCGGAGGTCATAGTTGGCAGAATGCCACTGTCGATATCGGCGAACATCGTGCTCCATTTAGTGTTGAATTTGAGGGCGATATCAGATCTTTAGCACAGCTTGTTGCAATTGACGGCATAACTTTCGACTCTTGTGGTCCGGTCAAGGGTACAACAGGAGTCTGTTCCATTGGACAGATTAAATGTCCCATGGATAGCGTCTGTATGAATGGGTCAGTATATTTATTAGACATGGGTGACCATAGGGGGTTAACAGAGTCTATTCCTACCTCAAATCGAATTTTGGGTATTGGGAATATTTGAGATATGCCTTGCTCAATTGCAGTGCCCAGCTTTTAATGTTTCCAAAGTTATGATCTCATTAATGATTGTTTCAATTTATCAATGAATCAGATTTTCATTGTGTGATGGAATCGACGACTGCGGAAGTCTTTGGGATGAGAGTTACTCCCTGTGCTCTCAATTGACGCTTCCGAGCTGTACCTTTGACCTTAATACAATATGTCCTGATATGTTCGCAATAGAATCAGATAAAGGCTCCAAATCTAAATGGTTTTTAGTCAACACCGCTCTGTTTGACAACTTGGGCCGGAAAACAGGACCAGCTAATGACCATACATTTAGATTGATGGACAAAGGAGTCTATTTAGCACTGAATGGTTCCCTTGCTGATCAGAATACCAAATCTCGATTGATTACAGCTTGGTTGCAGAGCACCGGACAGATGTGCGCCATTCGCCTTTTCTACTATATGTATGGGACAGACACTCAAATGGGTTCACTTCGTATATATGGGCGGACACACAGCCAAACCATTACCAATCCTCAACCTATCTTCAAAAAGGGAAATTTGGGCCAACAATGGTTCAGAGCAATCCTAGCCATAAACAGTTCAGTGCCATTTCAATTCGTTATTGAAGGACAAGTGGGTACTGGCAGTGAAGCTGACATTGCTATCGATGATGTAAGCTTCAGCAGTGGTTGTGCTAGGTTTCAAGCTCCAAGTTCCAGCACACATCTGACCACAACATCATTAAGACCTAGCTCCAGTAGTCCGAACCCTTTGAACACCACTACTAGTCAAACAACGCAGAAAGGGACGACAGTTGGCAAACAAATAAGTGTTGGCCCAATCAGCGGAACTACTCAACACTCTTTAACATCTGTTTCATCAAAAGCGACCAAATCCACTGCAAGCACACAAAAGTCAACCAAGAATTCTTTGCATTCGACAGACAGGCCTCACAATATTGGCAATGGAGAAAAGGCAGACCCCAAGGGAATCGGACGTATGAGACTTTAATCTTCTTTGTGTCTATTAATTGTCTCTTTTCTATTATAGCCTATGAAATGGCGGCCAGTATTTCGGTACCGATTTTGGTAGTAATTGCACTCATTATTGGATTCGTATTTTATAGAAGATATCAAAACCACAAATCAGAGGACAGCATACCATTGAATCCAACAATAATTAATATGATTGAAAGAAATAGTTAATTGAAATAAATGTCTTTTAATCTAAGAAAGGTTTGTTTAGAATTTGCTCGTTATCTGTAAATTGATCTAGTATGTAAATAAAAGGCAAACAATAATTTTTTCTGTTTCTTGTTATTTCAAGGCATGAAAAGATATCAAGGTATGTTTTAAAGAATTCTAAAAAAATTGACCAAATATTTTTAAAATGCTTTAAAATAAAGAACAATTTGTTATTTATGAAACATCATTGCCAAATAAACTGTAATTAAATTTTTCCCAATTAATATAGATCACATTTTATTTAAAATAATAACTAGTCTTGATTTTTAACTATATCAACTATTTTATCGGTTTATAGTTGGTGGTCAAGACTTAAAAATCTTTCCGAACTAGGTAATAAGGGCCTTTTTACCAAACTTTTATATCAACTATGAATAACTATTTGAATTATACCAAATTATATATCGATGTTTTTGACAATTCTTTAATAAATATAAATCGGTTTTGGATTAAAATTAGGTTTGACAAAAAATAAAGGCATATCTACTAAAAATGAACCGGAATAGTGGATACATACACTGGAATGCCTATATAATGAAAGTAGTAAGATATACCCATTGAAACGAAACAAACCGGTTTTATAATAAAAACTACATTACACAACCCTTTTTTTAATAAAAAAATTAAAATCTAAAAATAGAACATCCCCCAATTTGCCTGCGGACATTTATGACCTTGCATTACTCAATCCTTTTTATAAAAAATATAAAGTCTAAAAATAGAACTTTCCTTCCAATTTGCAGACATTTGTAACCTTGCATTTAAACTGGTTGACCAATAAAAATACCAGGGAGTGTGCGCAAATTCCGGCATAAAAGCGCGCCGTTTAATGCTAAATAAATCATTAGTAATTATGTCATCAACTCAAATTGTTTCGCCTATCAGCACAATTCCGGCAGAGATATTACAGAAGATAATTGGCTACACAATTGGAAATAAATTTACGCA
>JAQIWP010001019.1:0-17962 GCA_034695525.1 Euzetes globulus | reverse complement strand
GAGAGAGAGAGAGAGCCTTCAAAAGACAGTACAAAGGTTTAGAAAACAAGAATATCACAAATAAGTTGAACAAACTTTAGGCTATTCTCGAATAAAATAAACACTTAGAAACTGAAGTGAAAGACGTTTTTTGTCATCAAAAATGCTATCAAACGCTAGAAATGTTTGTCAGAGAAATGTTAAAGAAAAGCCTCGAAAATAACTTATAAGAACTTGTCTTTTAATTAATCAATTGATTATCAATACTGTCATTGAATATTATATCTATAAATGATGTTTTTATATCGTATTTTATTACTAATTATAAAATCATTAAATAACTTACCAAGATATATGGCCCAAAATGACGAGCAAATCAAAATTGAATTTAGTATTGAATTCATGTTTGAGTCGATATTGTAATTAGTTTCAGGTTATTATCTAATAGTTTGATGAATAAATGTCAGAGTTTTAAGATGTCTTCACTGAAAACAAGATTTTTAGTAAACTATTGAATGAAAAGGATTGACAATTAGAGCCGACATTAAGTCTAGATTTCGTATAATTACGTAATCAGTTGACTAAAGCATGGCTTGAGTCCTGAGCAGAGGAAAGACAACTTTCTAAAGAAAACCAGATATGTTTCGCTGGTTTTCAATACCAAAATGAAGTGAACCGACGAGTTCTGTCCCTTTACTCAACATTTATGTGAAAAATAAGTTGAAAATCAAAACTGAGTTGAGTTGTGATAACAGCACTTCTAATGCTTTTATCGACCAAAAACTTTTATCACTAAAGGTTTTGCTTAGTTTTCAATTCAAAGTGTTTATTATTAGTATATTAATAGATATTTGGACATAAATTTGATTAAATAAGCAGTTAATGGATTAAATAGTTTTAAATTACAATTAATTCAAATATGTTCAATTCAAACTTCGTAGATCAGTTTTACTTATCCGTGTTAATATTGTCAACATTTCCCAGGAAATATTGTTTCGAAAGTCTGTTACTGGATTTTTATCAGGATAGTTATCAATGTTGAGCAACTTTAATATAAATCCATTAAACTTAGCCATGGTGAAATGAAAACGAAATAATTTCAAAGTTTAAAAGTTTTATTCAAATCTTTATTCAAATGTTCACTTTTTTACTTTACTTATGAATCGATTGGCACTCAATTGAATCATACAATTATTCAATTAAAACATTATATCAAAAAAACATTTTTAGAATCAATAAATTCTTTACTCCTATTAACAAACAATTCATTTAAATAACTTTCAATAACTTCAGACAATTTTCTTGAATCAATCGATTGAATCAATTCAAACTTTTGAATAAAACAATTGACTTAATATTAAATTCAAAATAATTTTGAAAATTAATTTAAAGAAATTGCGGTCTTATATCCCATTTCGCTTCAAAACCAATAAATTTTTTGAATATTTATGAATAAATCGATTATAAAATTAGTTTATCTCCACAAAAGGAAAAGTCTATTAACAATAGAGGACTGGCTTTTTTCAGGACATATTTTTACAATATTTCTAATGAAAGTTCATAAAACTTTCGCTTTTTTTATTAAAATATCGATTTTTTCAACAAAGTCTTATTTTTGGACTCTTTTTTGGAAACACTTTTGTTTTACATGAATTCTGACAGCAATTTCAATAAAATACATTCAATACAACTAATGAAATGAAAATGATTTATAGATTCTAAATAATTATTCATTAAATTGTTGGAAAAGACAATGATCTCAAAGAAATTCCGTTCTATAAATGTATGGCTTTTTTCAATGTTTGACAATTAATTGATTTCATGTCTGATATAATTAATCAATAGATTTGTTGATAGATAATATTTTATACAATATTTTTTCACTCAAATAAACTCAAATAGAATGTATTTAAATGTATTTATGTTTTAAATGTATTTATAATTGAAAATTTCTGTTACTTAGTATCGACTTTAAAACATAATTCTATTGTAATTACAGTCAAATGTTCTCATTTCAACCGATAGTTTATTTACACAATAATTGGTTTTGTTTTTCAAATGTCTTTTTTCATTAAATAATTTACATCTCATTGTCTTTGGGAAAAATGAGAATAAAATGACAACAAAATCAGGTTTAGAATAATATTAAATAATTTGGTTTAAAATAGAATATAAAAATAGGATTGAAATTAAATGAGAATTAATTACTAGGCAAAAAATATATATAACGAAATAATCTTTTTTTTGGCAAATGTTTTGATCACTGAATTGTGGATTAAAGACCAGAAAAAATAATTTAATTTGACGTTTGTTTAGGAAACGAAAGGAAAAAACATAACGTTTGGATACAAAGGCTATGATATATTAGAAAACTAATTGAAATTAATAACTAAAACCACTTTCTCTTAATTTCCAGTCCGATGAATGTGGTGTTTGATATGAAATCAAAACTAATGAACACATTTATGTATATATTTTATATATTTCACTAAACGCTATTTATTTATGATTTCAATGTAAAGAATATTCTCTTCAATGTATTTACTTTTTTGTTTGTTTGAAAATAAAAGTTTCCGTTAATTTATGAGCAAAAATGAGAAAACATTTATAAAATATTAATTCATTTGATAAAAATCGATAACTAATCGATAAAAAGCTGTCCAAAATGGTTTACCTTTTGATTATTTGAATGAAAATAAAGTTTCTTTTCATACAAAAGTCCGCAACAAAACCAAACAAATGAAAGAATTTTGTATTTTATGAGCAAATAATGGAAAAAATGTTAATTAAAGGGAAGAAAAACTCATTTTCCGGTCTCACTATTTCTTAATATTTATTACAGGTTTTAGTCAGAAATTTAGTAAACTCTGAGCGGAAAACAGTACTTAAACTAATGTTTACGTCAATGTACCCCAAGTTCTAACATATACTTCGTTATAGACTTATAGATACTTTTATCGTTATATTTAGAGTATATTTGAATACGAATTTCAATCAATAAAAGTGTTTTCCGAAATCGAATGAAAACATGAGTTAATAAAGGACTCAACACTAAAGTAAAACAACTAAAACACCGAAAAACAAACAAAAACACAAAACCAATAAATAATTTATAGAATAAATTAAAGTTTATATTTCTCGGCGGAAACGAAAAAAATATTGCAATTTATTGCAAAGCAATTGTTTGCCTAACTATTTGCCATTTTTTTATCAAATTAATAATTGTGTTGAGAAAACGAAAAGTATATATAAATTAACACAAAATACTTGAAAACATTGATTAGAATTCTGTTCGACTTTTCGGTTAATGTTTCGCTAAATTAAATAAATAAAAGATTGAAACAAACGGCTAATTGACTGAATGGGTAATTGAAAATAATAGACAATAGAGAGGATAGAATAACACAAGTTATCAACTCTATTAAGAAGAAGGATCTGTCGCTAAATGAGTGGAGAAACACATTAGTCGAGAATAGTCTGCCTTTTCTTCATTTCACTAATTGATCGAATCGTTTGTTAGCTTCACTTCGGTTTACAGTTTTTTATATATAAAACAAATTAAACAATTTCTTTGAATGAAATCAAAGAAATCCAAATCGATTTGCAATCACTTAATGTAATGTTTTTTCTTCATATGACATATAAAACCTAAACAATTTGTTTAAGACTTTTGTATTTGACTCCAACCCTACGCTTGTTGTGATTGAAGTAGTCTTTGAGCGGAACGCCGTTTGCGACGAAAAACACGCGGCCACGGAAGTGGCCACTCGAACGACCGCGGAGTCATCTGAGATAATTGGCTGTCCACCCGATCACCGCAATTGACCCGTTCGCTCAGTTGGTGACCGCTTTCAAAAAATAAAAATATCTGATACCACCAGACCCTCGACAAGTAGTTTGTCGACGGCGTAAACTGTGTTAACCAAATAAAAATCAAATTTAATTAGTTTTCAATTAAACGCAAACCAATTAAGAATGAAATGAAGCCTCAAATAAGTTCTGATTAAAGTAAATAAATAAATGAATTAACAGTTTGTCGTTAACACAATTCACGTAACGACGGTTACGGACAACAGTTGACTAATTAACTAATTTTCAAACTACAGCTTCAAATCTGATGCCTCGAAGCAATATTTAACGAAGTCTTAAAAATTTTCTCTTAATTAAAAGTCAATCAAAGGAAGAGTAATGAATTACAAACCCTGAGCGAGTTATTATAGCAGAGGGTGTGATAGATCCAAAATATTCGCGTTGTGCAGAAATAGGCAATCACTATATCGATAAGATAGTGGCCCCGTGCTATCAGTATGCAGACCACTCCGGTAAGTGTCAGCGCGAACAGCAAAAAGTTGACAAGTTTCCACAAGTATGTCCGGCAACGGGAAGGGATGGCGTACTCCCGGAATATTAAATATGCTTTCAATTGAAATAAAAGGAAGGTTAGCAAAATAAACAAGACATTATAAATTAAACAGAATATAGGGTCAGTTTATGTGTATTAAATGTGGTCGACTCTGAAACCTTGACCAATTCTGATTGTATATATCCCTGCGATTATCGATTAGATTTATTTATTTAATTTGATTGCATTTCAATTGTTTTCCTATTTAATGGAAATGTTGAGAGAAGTTTCTAGAAATTCCTGAAATTATTAATTTTCTATTCAGACCTAAATTCTGCGAATAAGAGCTTAAAGATTGGATTCTAAGCAAACATTTCTATAAATAACTTTTCATTAGTTCTCGATTACCAACTAATGAATTACTGAACAGAATTTCATATATCATTTCAAACAAAATTATAGTTTGATATAAATTTGAGATAAAATATTTGAAGACTTTCATCAGAAACGAAGTCTTATAAATTATAAGTTATAATAATTGAGACATTTTTGAAATATTTTGGCTAATCATTAACAATATTTATTCGAAAAAGAATTGCAAAAAACAGACAAAAAGTGGTCAAAAGTATGCGAAAACTGTTAGGTATTTGGACAACAATTTGTGAACCGGTTCTCAAGACCTCTAAATTCAGGGACGATATTAAAGGGGAGAACAGTTATCGAAAGAGGAAATTGACAGTTCATAATCAAAAGTTTACCGGAAATCAACAATCAATCAAATCTGCTCATTTATTAGAGTTGCCAGCTCATTTAATCAACAGGTCCACAAGATAAACAGTCATTCATTAACATATTCCAATTTGTATATCAAGTGATATATTTCATTTAAATAGTGTCAATCATAATAAGTTTGGAATAAAAGCTAACCCTGAAATTCATTTTAGTCATTATTTGAACAAGATAATTTGGATAGGTTTATGGCAATATGTGCCGAACGAACACTTTTCAAACCAAACAAAAGATTTGGCGAATCATCGAAAAAACGTTAAATTTAGCTCAAAATTCAACAGAAATGACACTCAAAGGCAACACTCGACTGGTTTATCATTAGATAACTTTTCGTTGCAGAAAAATACTAATTGTGTTCGAAGTGTAAATATGTTCAGTGCAGTCCTAACTTTAATAGAAACCAAATTCTTAAATCTCAAAGGGTGAGGAGGGGAGGAGTACTAAGAACTATTTTCGAAAAATGGCGATAGAATATGATTGTAATTAGAAAACAAAACCGCAGTAATAAAAACCAGGCATTAATGACAACCGTTTTTCAATAATGGCTTTTGGATGTAATTAAATGCAATTCAATAAGCGATGAATCGAAAGCTGTAAACAAGAGTTTGCTTTTAATACCTAAGGTTAAGATGACTGTATGTCCTGAGTATATGTAGTCTCCGCAGTACGAGTGGTAGCCGTTTATAGACAGACCCATACCGAGGCTCATGTAGAAGACTCGCGACGCTATTATCGCCATGAACTGACCGGTAGTCACATTTGAAGCGCTCGACGGATCGCTAGAATTCCTTAACTATTTTTAGAATAGAAATATATGTAAATTAGTAAAGCATTAAAAAGTAATAAATTAGTGAAATTGAGTTCTGCTTAAAGTTCTCACATAACAGAAACAGTCAATTAGCTATCAATGAAAAGTAGAGACACATTCCAGAGAAATACATGACTCGACTTCAAAATTAACCCAAAAGGAGCTCAACTAATAAGAAGGTCAATGAGTTTCGATAACTAATAATAATAATAATAGTTATTAATAAAAAATGCTGTTTACGCCATTGAAACAGATTAGTGAGAAAAGAAGTGAAGAATTGGCACAAAACCGAATGAGCGGAAAGTGAGTCAAATCGTCAAACAAATGTGATCTCAACAGCATTGCGAAAATGTGTTTTTGGTGAAGGAATTCATCAAAAGTTTGGAAAACTAAGTCATCTGTTGATTACAATCCAACAAAACCTCATTTAAACAGAACAAAAAAAATTAACATTCATTTCGAATGAAACATTAAAATCGGTTCAAATGGAGTGTTGAAAGAATTTCAATGATTACTACATTATCTCATCTATTGTTTAGTCATTAAAATGCAATAATATTTGCTTGAAAATTGTCAAAACATTGCGATAGAAAATATAAATAAGTATTCTGACAGTCGATTGAATTCTAATTTCCTGCGAAATGATGAGTCAAAAGGAATATTAACCAAATTAATGGATAATAATGCCTGAAATAAAATAGCGATAACAACCAATAATGACTATTAAATGTCTATTTAATTATTCATAAATTAAATAATCGCTTCCAGAATGAGTTCAATAATTTAAAAATTAATTAAATAAGTGAATCACTTATTATTCTCATTCAAATCGATATTTTCAAACTTAATTATAGGCTTGACTTTCATGTTCTCAAAGTATTTAATGCGAGTCCAAAGCCACTAAACCTTAACTAAAACCGAGTAAGACCTCAATTCTAAGCTCAACAAAAAAGACGGTTTCATTGGATTTAATTCAATGTGAAATTCAAAGCCTTAATAGACTGAAAAATTTAAATTAATTCTGACAATTGAGACGCTTTTTCGGACCGAATCGTCGAAATAAATTAAAATACAATAGAATAGAAAACTGTAATTTCATTTGAAATGGTTTTTGCCAACAAAAGCCTTTAAATAATTTGATTAAAACTTAGTTTTTTCATAGGATTTCAATCCAAACCATTGGTTACGAATCAATAATTTCTGGCAAACTTTTAACGCAAACATTGGTTCAGAAAATAGTTTTTCTATTATTTGAATGAAATGAAAGAAGAAAAAAATCAATTTTTCATTTTTTTACTCCAATAAGTTTGAAACTTTTTCTCTGTTTATCATTAAAATGTCGGGAATTTAAGCTAAAAAACAGAACCGATAATGAAGTTTACGATAAGTCAGTAAATGTTTAAAATAAACCAAATGAATGCCAAATAAATATCTAATAAACGATATAAACATTAGAGAATCCAAGTTTACATTAAATTGAATTTTTGTGCCATTATTTGCATTCATTATAAGCGAATCAGTGCTCAACATATCAAACATTTAGACTCGATTTAGGAGATACTGAGGAATACGTCACAAGAGAGGCACTAATAGTGTCAACAACTGTTGGGAACAAATACTCGGCTCGAAAATTGCTTTTTGACAAATCATTATTAAAAATAAACCGAAAAATAAGAAGAAAAAAATCTCTTTCGAAACTGAAATGGCATTTAATCACAAAACACGTCATTTAATGGAAAAACATTTTGAGTGAAACAACGAATTAAAATTTAATTTTCTAAACAAAAAAGCTTTAAAATGTTTGGGTAAAACCAGCGACAAAAAAATGAAGTTTTTATCGTGCAAGAAAAGAAATAAAATTTACCAAAAATTCTTACTTTGATTGAAAAAAATAACTAATAAACGAATGGATGAGTAATATGTGAGGAAAATATGTGCATAAAAAAAGTTATTTATGAAAAAAGGAAACCAAAGATAAGGGTTTTTATGTGAGGAGAGGGACATTTATGTGAACTGTGATGGACTTACTTGTGGTGAACAGTAATAGTTGGTGTTGGCGACGGGTACTTGTGTGGAGGCCATACATATAGCGCGAAATAAATACAAAACACCCATAATTATACACAAACGGCGGAATATTATGACACTGTTATTAATCATTATTTTGTGAGAAAATTATAGATTAGTATTAAATATTAAAACCGATTAATCATAACTGCGATCGATATTGGGTTCGACACATAAAGAGCAGACCATTAAAGCCAGACAATTGAAGGACAGAATAGACTAAGAGTAGACCAAAAGTCATTCGAATGGAATTAAAGTAACAAAAATAAATTTAATAAAATTAATGATATTGTGATTGATTCGGACCTTCAATGATAGGACTTGTATTGTAATCAGTCATTGAAAAGGAGGAAACTCTCAGCAAATATGTCTAAAAATGGTCTGAATTTGACATTTTCTGCCATTTGTATCGATCAGCTCTTAGGCCGAACCCAAAGTCGAAGACAAGTACTGACCGATATCTGTGCAAAAATATGAGAAGAATAACTCCGACCACTTGTACGACAATAATATATTCGGCGACAGAGAGAGCCCAGTCGGCGGTCGGAAACACATCAAATGCTAGGTCAGGTAATGGAGGCTGATTTCTGGGGACACGTTCGTGGACTATTGCCAGAACTGTCAGATTCAATGTCATATTTGCAAATACGAAGAGAAAGGCTAAAAAGGAACGCCATAAAGAGTTCGGCTCCTTATTTGGCGCCAATTTGTCTGTTTTTCTCATAAAACTGTCCGGAATCGGGATCTGAATCAGACCCGACCGGTGATCTTTAACCGAAGAACAAGAGGAAGAGCCACTTGACTGTAAAGAGTCGGCCACTGTTGTGGTCACTGTTGGCCGGAGAGTTGCGGTCGTTGTGCTGTTTGTCATCGACGGACCAGTCATTGCATGGATATTCTGTTCGTCGATCAATAGACTGTGGTTAGTGCGCGATTGGGGCGAACTGTGGCCCGACTGGTGGTCGACCGACACACTGGTCAGAAGCGGCACATAATGGGTATCGTGCGATACGGACGGCAACAACGGCTCCGACTCTGTCGACGGATTGCGTGACAAACGAAGTGTCGGTTGAGAGGTGTGACTACCAGACGATGACAACACTTGCGTCACAGTATCGGCCATCAAATGTCTGGTCAGGACATGGAAGACAATACAAGAACGGGTTAAGCGAATCAATTCATAGGCCAACTACTAAATGGTTATTATTTACTGTATTTCAGACAATCTTAATCTCAAATTTCTTTTGATTTTGTTTTTAAAATATTTGTTATTATTATTAAAAAGTTTTGTCATTCAATGCGAAGAATCACTGAAAACAATGAATGAAATACGACATCAATTCAAATAAATTTTAAGACTTTTGAAAACCAATGTTTGGGAAAAACAAATGAAAATATAACTAATATTTAATAATAAAATGTCTGTTGACTTAAATTTTGAATTTTGTTGGTTTTAAATCAAAAGACAAAACACTGTCTGAAAAGTAAATTAAAGACTCATTTTGTATAAGCAATTGACGACTGAATGAGTGACTCAACGATAGACCAAAACATTTGTCGCTTTGATCTGTAATTTAACTTCAATTATGAGACTCAACACAAATATCGACGCAATTGTTTGGCTCTCGTTTATAGAGAGCGGCCACAAAACTGGCGGTTCTGTGTGTGGCAAAAGCACTGTGCGTTTTCTCTCCTGTGCAGTCTATACAGTCTCTGCGCCAAAGGGTATGTATGGGTAGAAAAACAAGAATTTGTTCGTTGACTGTGAACATTGCTTTTGCAATAGGGGTCGGCATTACTGGTTTGGGGGAGAAGGCAAGGATACAACTATTGGGGCGACACTACTCTGACAGCTGCTTAATATTACACCACTGTCTGTGTGCGTCATCACCGGATGAGATGATCCCAGTCTTGTTTTATTTCTCGGTTCAATTACAGCCACATTCTTGACTTATGGCACCAAACCATTCATAAATGATGACTTCAACCTTTTGTTTGATCTTGCAAATTATCTTTACCCTGCTAACTCCAGCCTAATCTAATCACTATACTTTTAAGTTAAGCTCATATATAATTCAATTGTGACATGTTTTCCAGGAAACATATAAATATTCATGAAATAAAACATGCAAGTTACATTATTCCATTTTTCCACATTCAATTGAACCAAAAAAATTATATAAAAGAATTTACTCGAATAAAACATGTCTCTCGATTAAAATAAAAATTAAAACATGGACAAATATAGAAAATTAAAATTTAAGAGACTAACCTTACCCACAATTTAAAAGACATGTGAAATGGGTGTAATATTTGATGCCATTTGACACTTTAAAACAATTAATTATTTCAAACGTATAGTAATTTTAGTCTTTAAGGAAAGTTAGTTGTCTTTTTAGACTTTACTCGTTTTTAAGACGAAAGATTATAGTTGAGAGAGTTGTGTAACTTTTATGTACAAAGAGATAATTTATCACTTTATCAGGTTTAGAGTCAGAGCCTCGTTTAAAAGAGCATTTCGTAATTGTTTTATACCTTTGTATTTATTGGAAACAATTTATTGGAATATATTTACAAAACAAGGATTTTATTACGTTTTTCAATAGATATGAGTAGAATGTTTTCGATTATTCTTGATTAGAAATGTTATCTTGGCAATAAGTCAATGATTTTTATATTGTTTAAAATGCTAGACTCTAGAGAATTGGTTGAAATGTTCAAAAAACTAACTGTAAATATTTGCACTATTTCTACATTTCATTATTTAGATATAATTTTAAAAATCATTTGAAACTTTACATGATAAACTTATTGATTTAAAAAGCTACGTATAAATTACCAAAGCGTTTAACCCCATAAGTGCTAGAATAAATTTAAACCAGTTAACCTTTGAAAAATACCCAAATTCACATAAAAATAATTTATGAAACGATAAAATGAGGAATTTGTTAAATATTGAAAAGAATTCAGTAATGGTTGTGGTCTACAGGCATGGCTTCTTCAGGAAAGTAATGATTGAGCCATTTGTCCAATTGGTCCGACTGTTCAGCACTTAATTTAACTGATTTGGCCACTTTATGTTCGCTGTTGGAATGGTGTTCTGACTTGAGAATGTTGGGCAGGTGTGGTGTAGTGGCCGCCACCTTTCCATAGGACTTCCAGGCGTCGGCCGCATACTTGAGCGGCAGATAATAGGTGACCAGTTTGTGCACGTGATTCATGCTTTGCATACGTCTGAGTGCATGCAATCCTATCAATCCTAATAGGATTTTCTTGCCTTCAATCAGGAACATAAAGTTGAATACCAGCATTACCATCGCACAGACCAGTGTCACATTCTGTTCAAAATAGAGGACAGACATCGAATTAATTATTGAATTTTTGGGCGAATATTAGCACTGAATAATTAATGAGAAGATATTAATGAGACTTTTATTACAAAAGGAGTTCTCCAACAAAATTGAATGAATTATTTATGAGAATTATATGAATGAATAACTTTTGAATGAATACAAGAGTCGATGAAAATTGCTTTCACTTACTTTTATTTTCATATTTGAGGCACAGAATTAAATATTTATATTAATTCACAATTGAATTCCTCTGCAGTCAAGAGTCCAATACAATATGACTCTGACTTTATTTTAGTGACCAATTTATATACTCCTACAATAATTTCTTATTTTATTACTGCCGGGGATATACTGTTCTAATTGTGGGACAGGTGGAAACCATACAACTCTTGAGTTATATTATTATGACCTTTTTATGATTGCATCTTTATCAAATCTTTTTCAAAGTTAAGATTAGACATTAGACTTCTATTATTCCTTTAGCTAGATTGTCCTGATCAGTTAAAATCAATAAATAGGAAGTATGTGCTAGCTCTCGTTTTTATTTTTGAGGAAAATACTGGAAATAAACTTTTTATCTATTATGGAAATATAGAATTTGAATTGAAATTACCTAATTTAGTAGACAAAATATCTAGATCATTGTTTGCATCTATTTTGCCAGGAAAAGAAATAGAAAGTTATAATAAAATCGGAAGTGTGATATTTATTTCATAGTTACTAGATCTAATTATTTATGTTGATCTAATAAATAATTGGTTTGTCATTTAATTATGAGGATCATTTTGAAACTGGGGATCAATCAATTGGTGATTAGTGCGAATTCAGACCAAGAGATGGCAACGGGCAAACTTGAAGCTCATCATTTCAACGATGCTGCAAGAGCAATAAACATTATCCAAGTATCTAATAGACCAGTTTAATGTCTTCAAAAGTCTTTAAAGGTATCTTGTTTAAAAATTTAATTAGTTTTTTCCCAAAGGTGTGTACTTTTCAGTTGATAAAATTTGATTTAGACTAGGTTTATTCAATTTTTATATATTAAATCGAACGTATTTTCAACAATCTAATGTAGAGTATGAAATATTAATAATTAATTTAGCGAGACCTTATTGTATCGCACGAAAAGATAGATAATCAAAATAAACTTGGTCAATATGCAGCTTTGATACACTGCAAAATTCAGGTAATTCGTTTAGTTTGAAGCCAAAGCATAATCTGATAAAACAAATCACTTGAAACTAATTATAAATAGCATAACAACTAATTATATACTAACAAATCAATTGACTTCAGTTCAGGCGAGTAATGGGACGGAGGAGTCATGAATACCTTCAATATGTTTGTCTCGAAAATACAGAATAGAAGTGCAAATTAGAAAACAGCAAAAGATCTATACATGTCGTGAAAATTAGTGCAGATGTTAACCAATTTTGGTGAGGGATGTGCTCTTCTAAAGCAGATGATGACTCTATCAATAGATGAATATTATATTTATTTTATTGATTTTCTCATTAATAACGGAACAGTTGTCTATCAGAGACTGTCTGTGCGAATGAATTTTTTAAATGGAAGGATAATTTGTTGTATTCTTTTGCCAATCATTACTTATGTATGTGTCAGTTGAGTGTTCGCGCTATGAATTGTTGTGTGAAACAAATTCTGTGTGAATATTGCATATTGCATGTCATGTATCGGAATATTTTTCATTTTTAGCATTCATTGATCATTTTATTACCAATATTATAATAGTTGACTATTAGAATTTCTAATCGATCATTGTCAAACAATTGATCAAGTTCCATCAGTCCACAAACGAGGGCTGGGATGACCATTGATGTGCAAGAATTTGATCAGCTCAAAGACTTAACATGTGCAAACTTTCAGAAACAAATTAGCAAAGATGTTTTATTGGAATAGAGTGCTCAGTAATTTTGATGTTAGGAATGGACAACAATTTATTTTTATAAAAATGTTTTTGAAACTTGTTTGACTAAATGGATTTTTGTACTTGCATACTTTGTCAAATATCGTTAGTTTTGCTTGTTAATCTTAAATAATTTTGTTCAAATACTCTTATTAAAGGCAGTGCTGAGTAACCAATTGAATTAGGGAAAGAAAATCGATCCAGGAATCTAAAATTGTTTTAAAATTAAATTTAAAGCAATGTTTTATTTGAATCTTGAGTTAAATGTATGGCTTGTTATAGAGATTAATGCTTTCGAAGGACTAATACAAAAATCCTTAAAACAATCAATACTTTAATACTTGAGTAAAGAATTTGATTCTCTGTTAAGTTATAGAATAGATTTATTCATTTGAAAAAATCTACTTTATTTGAAATTAAATTCTGTTTGAGTTTAAGTAATATCGTTTTTTCTTGTGCAATATTAGTTGATGGCTGAGTTTTGTCTGTATAGTCTGGTGTTGCAAATACAGTAGTGCCGAAGTCTGGTGTTATTCCTAACGCACGAAATCACTCATTCTGTTTGAGAGCTGTTAAGAACTTTAAATCCCTGTAAGAATTACTTTATATCCATTTATTTTAAACAAAAATATAGTAATAGATTTGTTAAAGGATTTACTCTTCGAAGAAAAATATAATATCACTTCTCGTGGTATTAATCCTTAAGCGAAGAATAACTCTTCAAAAATTCTATGAATGAAGAAAAAGGCTTTTCAATCGAAAAGTCCACTCAAAACATATTTTTCTCGTTAATTGAAATTTTAACGATCTGGATTCAATTTTTGTAATATAATGATCGAATGGTAATATTCTGAATCATTTCACAGACAATTGTGGATATTGTTATTTATTCTTTGGTGTCTGATATTTTATTTAAGTTCTTTGTTATTTATTTTCAGGGATGGCGATCCAACTCTGATCTTTGGAAGAATGCACTTCCTAAATTTTTCTAAAGGGAGTGTTTAAAAGAATAACTTTCCATTCTGATAAAGAACCTACTTCATTTCTTTAAAATATGTCCCATGGACATTTTTGGAATCTCTAAATCCAACGTAAATTTATTTTTTACTGATTTGAAGCCATTTGTCGAAAATTTCTTAGCAATTGAAAGATCAGTCTAGGCATAAATCAAAATCTTAGAATTATAGGTGGTCTGACCTGGTCTAATCAAAACAACAACATATTTAAATGTAAATAACATAATTAGGTAAATTTCGTGAAAAATCTAATAAAATTTTAAACTGCTTTCCCAACAAATTTTAAGGCGTACACCACCTGTTTTATTTAACTTGAACATCATCATAATTATATAGTTAGCAATGAATTTTAGAGTTTTCTCAAAATCTTATTAATGTATTCATTTGAATGAAATCTGGTTTTAATAAATGAAGAACTGTTGCGAAAAGATAAGTATTTTAGTATAGATTTGATATTTATTTTTGCAATTCGTTAAAAAAAAACTGGAGACTCCGTCAGCCTCTCCTCCGGCAGAGCATTAGTGTTTCGCACGAACTCAATGTATATTTCATCGAAAACTTCGGACACAAATCCCTTTCAATTTATCTTAAAATCTTTCAATTTTTTGTTTTTCCTCCTTTTTCTGTCTCTCTTTTCTCCAGTTTTGCGGATCATTTAAATATGTTTTCTGTTCTGAAGTGTATTTCCGTTTAAATCACTTTTGAATTGAAAACAAAATTAAATAAGGATTTCGCAGAACTGTTAGCTAAGTGTTTTCAATGAGAATTTTTGAGCTAGAACATATTTGAACACGCTGAAATCTGAATATTGCATGATCCAAGTAAATCTTCAAGAATCTTTAAGAATTTCAGGTATAGGGGAATAAAAATAAAAAAGTTGCCCTTGGTAATCTAATTTTGTGAGCCTGGTAACCATTCATTTATATAAATTTTCAATCGGATCTAATAATCCACATCCTTTTGTAAAGCCATTCTTTGGTAGAAGTGTTTTCACTGCCTTTCATTGTCTAATATAGATTTGATTGTTTTTTGTCAGGTCTATAAGAAAAGTCTGTCCCCTCTATAGAGATTAGGCCAATAATGGAAGTGCCGTTTGAGGCAAATAATTACGAATATATGGCAGAAGGGATATAGAGTTGATTTAAATCTGGAACTCAAGCTGAGCACAGCCTTCGATCAGCCGATCCTTTTGATCAGTGTTTCAAAAAGAAGAACTTTGAATTTTTTAGCCAAAAATTGTTCATAAAATGTGAAAATCCATTAATTATCTGCTGAAATGTCAGCCAAAAGTAGCGATAAAAATGGCTTAAATTTCAAGTGTATTATTAAAATAATACATAATTTTAGGCAAAAGTTATAAATACAATCAAAATACTCATAAAATACATAATTCTATTGACTTTTATATTAATTCAATGAAAGTGTGAGAGAAAAAAGTCAACGAAAAACTTAATATTGAAAAAACTAATACTAATAAATGGATTAAAAGATTGTCTGCAAAGACTTAATAAGCAAAATAAAACTAAAGCCAAGAGTATTTGCGACGACAGAAATCCTGAAAAAAAAGACTTTCGATACAACTGTATATATATCTATGAGTTATATATATGTATGTGTTATCGAATTAAATCGAAACTATATTTGTTGTGTCGGTGCTATCGGTATCGCTATTGAGAGCCGTATATCTGTCTGTAGTGATACAGAAAGCCATTGTGAGATAGACTGGGAGAGAGCGCCAGCAAATAGCGAGTCGGCGGCCAAATCCGGTCGGCTTAAGAGCCTTAACCGTTCGCTCGACTAAAGGTATCACTTCTTTCTCCCATAGTATTTGATCCACTCTTCTTTTCCAACACAGACAGAGTAACACATATTATATTAAAACGACAGAAACATATATATATGTGAATTTCATATATAAATATATTTCTAATATATTACAGAATAATTTTGTGCTGAAAGTTGTATCCGAATCTCAGCCATAAATATACAAAGATTTGTGGTTTGTGTTCAATTAATTCGACTTTAATTGTCTTCTTATTTGTTTTTTGTTTGTGCGACACAAGAAAGACATTGTAAAACAAAATGATAAAAGTTTTGATCAAAAGTTGATTTCAACTTTCTTTGGCTATTTGTTTGGCATAACTCTAATAGTCTTTCCTTTTTTTGTTGAGAAAGAAAACTGATATCAAATAAATAAATAGCTTATGAAATGATGTTTTCCTATCCGGGTCCACACTATCAGCCATCGGTAATGCGAGGACACAGCCATCACTCGCACACATTTGGCAATAAATTCATAGCCGATATTCAGCCGACAGTCGTATCGCATAATAACAACAATAATAACAGTTCTGTTTCTGGAAAATGTGATTTCGATTCATCCAATTCTCTGCTGACAACGACTTCTACTATCACTGCCATTAATTCTATGGGCTCTTCATTGCAGGCGACAAATCAACTCAATCACCATAACATCGGTTTGTATTTTATTTTTCTTCCATTATTTTTCTTTAAAATGGGCTCTACTTTCCTCTCAAATATCTATTTTTATTCTGGCCATCATCTTTTATGATAAAGGTCGTTTTCTCAATTTGTATTCGTTTTATAAAAGAAAATCGACCTGAATAATGTAAATGCAGGGCAGTATGCAAGTCCTAGCTTCACTTTTTAGCAAGGACTATATTAAATAAAGTTTTGCTTTAATTGTCAATCAGATCGGATTTGAAGTGAATGGAACTCAATCTTCAAATCTATAGTCTTTTTCAGTTGCTTTTCATTATTTACTCAAAGCTTTGGACGGCGACACAAATGTAGTGTTCGTGCAAATGACTTATCAAACCAGTTATAAATCATTGATTGACTTAATTTCTGTCTTTATTCAGAACCAAATTCAATTAAAACCATGTAATCCGGTCCAATTAAAAGGGATATGCATAAGTCAACTTGTTTTAATGCTAATTAATTAATGAATATTTAACCAGGGATATTACTGTTTGCGAAATTCTTGTTGAATATTCATTGAAACATTGAAAAACAATTAAGATGTTTATTCAAAATGGATTTGATTGTATTGATTCTTAGTTTATTTTTTGTCGCCAAATGTTAAGATAAAATTAATTCATGTTAATCTCTTGAGAAAAGGCGAAGCCTTAATCTAGATGACCTTTCACATTATTTGTTTATAAAAATTACTCAATAAAAATATTGATGAAACTTTTTTATGCTTTTGATGCACTTTTTCAGTGGTTGGTTAGAGGCTGTTTGGGCCCTGATTTTTAATATCCAGTGCTATAATATCGGCGGTAGTTATGAGTCAAATGACTAAAAATATGACTTCTAGTCGTTCATTAAAGTTAATGTTCATTATAATAAGCCATCTGCCGGTGCCTTCGGCTGCAGCGCATCCCTACTATCAATAGAGTACACTAAAGTTCATTCATAAGAGGAGAGGACAGTACTGAGGAGTAGAGACAGTGGAGAATTGCGAACACAATTTCTCATCAGAACTGTTCACACATTGTTTGGCGCTATGAAACAGATATTACAGTTCTATAACTGCATTATTTATAGTTAAACGTCTATTAGACTCGGCAGGACATCAACACATCAAACGGCAACTTCAGGGGCACCGCTCAGGCATACACTCACACCACATTCTCTCTCTCTCTCTCTCTCTCTCTC